>PVJX010007864.1:0-68502 GCA_004027295.1 Dolichotis patagonum | reverse complement strand
CGGCCTAGTCCAAGCAGATTCCACCAATCCGCTCGAGGAGGGGATCAACCAACTGAAGCCACTTCCTTATGGAGTTAGGGCTGTCCTACCCAAATCCAACATGTCATCTAGTCAGTTTCCCCTTTCCCATGGGAGGGTCTTATTCCCATCACTCATCGCATGTTGATGCTGGTCGCCGAAAACTGCTGGGCTCCCCGACCTCCAACTTCAGCGTGGCTGCAGTGTGAATTCACGGTGCCTCTGGGTGGGTCGCGTGCAGGGCCGGGTCCGGGTGAGCTGCACGCAGGGCTGTTCAGCTCTGCACTCCAGTGGCTCAAGCCAGTCGCTTCAGCGTGGATTGCTTTGTCAGGTCTCTGGCAGGGATTCAGGTGGCTCAAGGAGGGTGCTGTGCTCGCTGATCTTAGCTTCTTTTATGGTAGCCCCGGGACCTCATATTTGAGCGGTTTTTTGCACTTTAGTTTCTTCATGGGTTGTGAGCGTCCATCTCTCTCTGTTTGGATCTCTCCAGGGTGTTTTATTTTAGCATTTAAGCTGTCTCTCTCAGAGAGGGTCCCTCTCCTGCTACCTACCGGTCCACCATCTTTGGACTTCTCCGCTTCAAGATGTTTTTTAAATCTTTGGTATTTCCTCAAATAATTCGGATGTGTGGCATTGGATTTCCTCTCCCTCAATGCCTCACAGATTAGCTTTGAGGGAGTTGGGGATTTTTTGAGACATTTTGTTGTCCTATCTTCTCATGTTTCTATTGTTGTTTGTTTTTTGTATGAGGCTGATTATAGTGGAACACTTTGTTGCTAGTACAGAGACCTCTTTAGTCTGCATACTAGCACCTGCTTTTCAGTGAAGCATAACTATAGGCTATTGTTTCTGTGCCATAATCCTACTACATTCATTTGTTTTCAGAAGGGAGGCTGCAGTGTATTTGGGTCAGTACCCAGTTGCCTGGGAATGGGTCACAGTGCTGTTGGTGACACCAAGGCAATCTAGGTATTGGCATACAGAGAACACCAATTGATAACAACTAGGTCACTTTGGCTATAGTAATAAAATTAACAACAATAATAGCATCAAAACAAACTGACTATTGACATCCCTAAGAACTATTAATGTACCAGCCTTAACTAAAGAAAAGCGATCTATAATTATAAACACTAAGACAAATCAAATATTAACCTATGGTAAATATCTGCTGAATTAAACAATTTTACCTCATTAACAACAGAACAGTATTCAACAGTAATAGCATACAGCTAACTAAAGATTCATAGAGCTTAATGTTTATACTAGTAAAGGTAGAGGAATGTAGGGAACCAGAGAATGAGAAATGTAAAATTTGAATCAATAGAACATGAGAAGGAGGAAACAAAAGTAAGATAGGGGATACAACCAAGGAATAAAAGGAAATTAATAGTATCAGATAACTGTAATACAAAATAATGAACAAGAAAAGGAAAAAAGCAAAGGAAAAAAAGAAAAAGTAAAAAAAAAGTTAAAAGGAGACAGAGACAGAGAAACCACAACCCCCAAAAAACCATTAAGGAAAAAGAAGAAAAGTTCAGTCAGTAAAAACAATTCCTGTTTTTGAATGAGTGGTTCCTTTCCAGTATCTACAGCCTTAGAATCCAGCTTGTCACAGTGTTCTCCACCTTGCTTGAGAGTCTGCGGGTGAGAAGCCCTCCCTGTTCCTGGAGCCCTTCTGTCCATGCAGTACACTCCAGACGGCAATGACTCAAGGCTTGTCCTGCTCACACTGGAAGATGGCAAAAGCAATCAGCTCTGTGGGTCTTGTCTTGATGTAGGCCACAGGGAAGGCATTCAAGCAGATTGTTGGATTTAAAAGTCAGCGCTGTTTTAAGTCCAACAATCTAGCCTCTTGTGAAAGCCGCACACTGGGACTGGTTTCTCACTAATGGAGGGCAGGACTTGGGGCCTTCATGGCCAAAGTTGATCCCTCTCAGGGGTCTGTGTCTAGTCTGCGCCCTTCTGCAGTTATCTGCTGTGACTGACTCTCACCCAGTCACGGTGGAACAGTGACACAGGAAACTCTGAAGTGACACTGTTCTGTCTTTAGCTCTTCTCAAACCTGATTAAACACTTAGTGGTGGGAACTCCGTGGGTGCTGCTCAGGGTTCTCCTCCAAGCGGGCTCTGAGGGTGTGACGGAATCCTTTCAGAGTAAAACCCCATGCTGCTTTCGTAGTTTTCATGAATTTCTCTTGGGGCAAGCACTGCTGACTGGGTCCCTTATTTTTCCCTGGGGCTGCCAAGTCTCTGGGACTTTCCTCTCTCCCAGGGCGCTGGCCTCATCCACAATGTCTCTCTCCCGAGGCACTGGCCTCAATCTTGTCAGTTGGTGTCTCCGCTTAAGAAAAGAAAAAATTTTACCTTTCACAATCACTTTGACTTTGGAGAAGAACCAGAAGTCATAGTGTGCCAGGCCTGATAAATAAGACATATGAAACACACCTGCCCTCCTTTTGGGTGACACTTGGCAGCAGTGTCCCCATATTTTTGATGATACCTCATAGACTTACTGAACTGTTTCAGAAAGGAGCAAGAACACAACTGTGTCCAAAGCAAAGGGGATCTGGGCAGTGTTAATAGAAATGTCTCTCACTGTAATAAATTTAAACTCATATTTTGATCATATTGGGTACTGCCTTAGTCTTCATACATCAGTTACAGAACACAGGGAAATGGTGAGCCTGAGAGAGTAATCTGAAATGTTTCCATTTGTGTGGCAGCAAACCTATTATAGGAAAAACGGGATGGTTCTGGACTGTTTGTTCAAGTATTTTCATACTGTAGAGGGCATAGAGTACTTAATGAAAGTGATTATCAAGAAGCTATGTGTTCCACAGTACAGAAATAGTGTATCCCTGGAATAAATCAAGCAACCAAAGACAGTTTCAAAGAAAATGGGAATTTAATATAAATGTATGCATGTATATACACACACTGCCTATTCTTCCACCCCCACACAGCCTATTTATCCACCCATCTCTTCAAACATTAGGAAAATACCCCTATGGTTGAATGTCCCATAGTCAGTAACACTGATTTCTTAATAGGGTATTCTGGTACTGTGTCACAGTATTTCCTGTGACCCTTCGTCAATCTCGGTCATGAAATACCAGGACCAACAGCTGTTTAGAATGATTATGTCAATTTTGGCTGTAGTGGTACCAATAGCATCAAACTCAACCTAGAAAATGACAGACTGAGCTAAGCCTTAATTTGCCACTTTTAACCATATAAAATAGATTTGTGATTATGTAACAAAACGTAAAACCAGAAAATTATATACAATGTTATTGACATGCCCATTTTGCTCTCAGGAGTTAAAATTTAATATAGTTTAAGGAGAAAATAGAGACTTGGAAAAAGAAGAGATTAGAAGGTTGGAGGATGAAGTGGGATCACGCTTACTTTTGGAAACTGGTGTAGAAGACTGGAGGGAAACAGAAGAGATGCAAAAAAAAAGAACACAGCCACAGGGAGGCTAGAAACCACATTTACATTTATATAAAAATAAGATCAAACGATGAAGGAGAAAGAAAAAAAAAGAAAACCCCAAAAACTAAAAATGAAAGACAAATGTGAAAATGAGAAGGGAGAAGACAGAAAAAAATACTTCCAGGTTTGTCTCCGCCTTCACTGGCAAACAGCCTGCAAGAGGCAGAGTCCCGATCCATGTCAATCTATCCCCGCAAGCCGGCACACCTTTTTTTGCGGGGTAGGGGGGTACTTTCAGTAAGTCTACACTCTGGTGAGACCACATTTGGCAGTCTTCCGAGCACCGTCCATGGTTCTGAGTTGTTCTAGTAGCCACTAGAGGGCGCAAGCCACAGCTCTGAGTTCTGATCTCAAGCGGCCCATCTCCAGGTTGGCTCCAGGCCTACTGTTTTCTCCCACAGCTTGAGACCCCTGCACGCACCACTGTCAACAGTCCTTCGCGCCTGCTGCTCCCCTCACTGCAGCATCTCTCCACAGAGGCCTCCGGGGTCACCAGCCTTCACCATCACCAGGTCCATGCGTCTGCAGGTTCAAACCCTCCTCTCAGGTAGTGACTCCGGTCAGGGAGACGCCACTGGCCACCTCCCTCTTTGTGGAAGTTTCTTTCTTTACTCGCTGGGGCTTCTATTTGTGCTTCATACTCTTCCTAGGTCTAGGGCAACCACTTTCCTCCCCTTTGTCTTCCTCACATTGCTATATTCCAGCATCTGGGCTGGGCTCTCCGCTGCTTACCACTCTGCCTGCCATCTTCCTAGACTCCCTTAATAGGGAATTCAGCAGAACTTTTTTTTAAAAATTGTGCTACCCAATTTCCTAAAATTGTTAATGTAGAAATTTCATCTATGAGGAGCCTTAATTTCTTTGACTCAGAAAAACCAGGTTTTTCTTTTCCCTTTTTTTCTGAGGTAAAAAAAGTTAAGTATTTTAGCAAACAGCCTCCCTGCTCCTAGTTTGCTGCTCAGGATGAGGAAGCTACAACTAAGCACAGAAAAGGAATGAGTGCTCTTAGAGGCTAAATATGCTCTTCTTTCTACAATTAAGACTAAATGATTTTTGAAAAAAGCAAAAAGTTCACGGTTATATATAAGAAAATCAAGGAATGTTCTTATCCTTTACTTAGGGATGTCTAATTCAACAACAGTTAACAATGAAGACATTCTCCAACAGTATTCACATGCACCTGACCAGAACACAGAATCTCCTAGTGCCAGTGAAACTTTTGCCTGTTTGCTAAAGTGACATCCTATTAGCATCTAACACTGCTTAAAGTTTAATGCTTGTTTTTTGGCTATATATTTAGTGTATCAATATCTTGTAAACAGCCTTGGTTTCAAAGCCTGTGTCTGAATTTAAATACACTGGAATCATAGCATTTTCTGTCACCTAGGGCTGACCCTCAGTCATCACAGTGTTGGAGTAGGTGATGAGAAGTACCCAGGACAACCCTGTAACTACTTTTGGGGAAAGCCTGGCATTTCCTAGGAATCAACCAGGAACACAGTTACTGGAGACCCTCAGGAAAAGTTCTTTTTAAGTTTTTTTTTTTTAAGGGGGTAAAATTTAACACAACAAAACGGGACATAAAGTATAAATTTCAAAGCTAGACAACCAGAGATCTTCACTATCTGTCATACTGTCTCGTTTTCTTTCAAATGGTTGTCCTTATCTTTGTATACGGAAAGTTCATACAAAACAACATAGCCAATCTTTCGCAAGATGTCCAGTTCACTGGCTCCCACTTGCTAAGTGGGGGGGGGAGCATGGGACAGGACGACATGAGATGTTTGATTCTCAGCCCTCGCACCGGCAGGCTCACAGACGCTCACCAGAGGGGAGGGCTCCTTGTTCTCCTGGCACCCCATGGTGCAGGTCCCGAGATGCCAGGGTCTCTCCCAGGAAAAGTTCTTCCAGATGGGTCTACAATGCCGACACTGAGCATGTAACCCTTTACCTCTCTCACTGGAATGAAAGATAATATTGAGTATCACCACTATTCTTCGCCAAGGTGATGTAAGCTTGCCGCACTCTTTTCAGAAACAGCAGTTACATATTTTTACTGAAGAAAACTAAGCAACTGCTATATGTTGACTGTCACCCCTCCTGGCACTATGTTTAAAAAGTAACGTGTTTCATTTCTCAGTGGTTGGCAGACTATAGCACAGAAGGAAAATGTAGCCTGTCACCTGCTTCTCTAGTTGTCCTGGAACCTAGCTATGCTCATTACATAGCTCATTCATGTCTGCATTATCGATGGCTCCTTCTGCACTACAATGACAATTGAGGTGGCAACACCAAATACATGGCCTGTAAGAACAAAAATAGTTGACATCTGACACTGCATAGAAAAGGTTTGCTGATCCTTGATCTTTTGATATCGCTTTTGATAACCCATATATGGGTTAAGGAGAAACTGCAGGAAGTTACACATGGATTTCACTGGGAAGCCATCCCTTCTACCCTAGGAAAGGTATAAAAAGGGACAAGTCATACCTGTTGCCAGAAACCCCTCAGAGGGGCAACATTTTGCCAATTCAAGATATGACTGGAGAAAAAACAAAGATCCTTTCTTTCTACAAGAATTACAAAGGAGCCGGGGGGGGGGTATGAGTACACCCCTCGTACATCTCCTCCCCAGAACTCTTCACTCTATCACAATGTTAGATGAACCAGCAGCGGTAGGGTCCAGACTGGCAGGATGAGATTCCACCTTGGGGCAGAGGTAAAGTATCTAGAGATAGTATTCACTGCGTTTTTCAAAAGATGAAGGCTGTGTGAAACTCTTTTGAGATTTCCCATAGTTTGGTGTCCAGAAATTTTTAGGTTTAAAGAGTCAAAGCAGCTGGGCATGGCAGTGCATTCCTGTAATCCTAGCACTCTGGGACACCACGGCAGGCAGACTGCAAGCTGCCTGGGCAACTTAATGAGACCCTGTGTCTTACTTTCTTGTTGTTGGGACAAAATAACTGATACCCACAAAAAGCTGAAGAAAGTTTATTTCACCTCACAGTCTGCAAATGTTTCAGTCCATAGCTGGCTGGTTTAAAGGCAGGCTCACGTGGAGGGTCATGGCAAAGGAGAAAGAGCTCATGGCATGGCAGTGGAAAGCAGCAAGACTTGCTTCTTCTTTCCCTTTTTCTTTCATCCAGATTTTAAACCTACTAGTGCCACCCATACCACACCCACATGGGTCTTCCCCCTTCAGTAAATTTATTTTCTGTACCCAGGTAATGTTAAACCTATCACACACCCTTGATGCAGCCACTCCCAAAAACTACCTCTGAGCACATGAGGTTCTGTGGGGACATCTAGATATAAGCCATAACACCCTGTCACAAAACAAAAAATAAAAGACCACTGAGGAGATAGCTCAGTGCAAAAGTCCTGGGTTCAGTCCTCAGAACTATTAAACAAACAATATTTTCTCCAGAAAAAGGAAGCATTCCAAAACTGGCAGAATCCTAAAATGGACATCATAGATTATTTCTCCTTCCACACTCTTTCTAACTTGGTGGTGCTAATTTTGAACACAAAAAATATCTCCAACTGCTCGGCATGTACATATCCTGAAATTTCCTCGCTATATCACCCCCCACATAGAACATGGAATTCTTAACAAATTTGAAACAGAGTTCAACCTAGAAAGAAGCACAAAGAAATTTTGTATAGTAAATAAACTTTATTTATCTGCTCCTCCAAGATGACACTGCCAACAGTCACAGATTTGCATATAATATGGTTTGTATTGACTATTTACAATTTACAGTAGTATTTTTTTCCTCTGAAAAATATAAGTACAAAAGCTAAGTAAACAATGAGGTACTGCCATTAGGGATTTATCATATGTCAAAGCTTAAACAACTAGTCTTTAGCAAATATTCAAGAATCAATCTGGGTAATAGTCAATTAAATGCTGTACTTTATTAGAAAAAATCCACTAAGTTTCACCTCAAAATGTATTGCACAGATCTTTAAAAAAAGAGAAAAAAATCACCCTAAAAATAAATAAGGCAAGCAATTCTTTAAAAAGGGGAAAAAGAATGAAAGGAACATTAATTGAGCCCATAAATCAGATTGAGTTATTCAAAATATCTTTCAGATGACATAAAATTCTTCCCAACAGAAAACTGAAGAAAAAAGAAAAAACTATCACCATTTCTCCACCGATGAAATAAATCTATTTTAAAAGCAGTCTAAAATATATCTATGGGCCAATGTCAGATCTTTTTCTGTCTCTGGCTACATGAAGCCCTAAATGACATCTTCATTCTCAAATGAATTAGCGTACAGTGACAGTCTTCCAAGCAGCAGTTGCCCAATATCACTCTCCCCATTTCAAGATGAAGATCGAAGCCATGACTGGAAAAGAAAAAGCAAGTAAGGATAAAGAAAGAAAATATAAATGTAAAAAAAATTAACCTTTTAAGATCAACCTTTTAACTTCTTTTTCAAGTTAAAATAAAATTGTGTTCTATGGTCTGAACACTGCAGTAAACAAGTAGAACTATGGTATTCTGAATATTAAATCTTAATGGAATCTTCTGGAAATTAAGGTTCTTGGAAGAATCCTAACTATAGTCAGCAATCCTAGGAAAAAGCTTTTTTAAGGGAAATTTGGAGCTGCAACTTCTCATCACTGAATGCTAAACGGTCATACAGAAATCCAGGAGCACCATGCTCACATGGAAGGCTGCTATTCAACTGGATTTGTAGGGGAGAAAGAGCTCATCCCACTTTCCCAAGGTGTTGACTTTTCTACATATGGCAGTTCTCCTAGCATGATATGTATGCAGCAAAAGATGTTCAGCATTTAAGTGTAAAACCCTAAGCCTCATCTAGAATTAATACTTAATTAAAAAAATAAGCATGCTACAAGCAACAAAGCAAAAAATCTACCTAAGAGATTGGAATATTAAAATGCTAAAAGCTAGCAGTCTGATTGAGTATGAAGTTTAAAATGTCATAAAAACAGATTACCAAGTAAGATTAAGTAATAGAGACAAACTTGCCATATATATTCAGTAGAAAGGGAGAAGTTTTAAAGTCTGTTCAATTTGTAAATAAACAATAGGATCCACTATTCGTGATGTACTCTTAATAGCATTTTATTTATAAAATTAGCTCAACAATGACGTTGATGCTAGGAATCTAAAGAAAATACTTTAAAAAATCTGCTATATTACGTAATTCTTGTCAATTTTTATTTTAAAAACCCAGCTTGAACTGCTGAGAAAACCACATTCATGAATTATCTGATAATGTGACTTAATGTCACTATCATGAAAGATGAAAAAATTGGGAGAACTTCTCTAAGTGATTAGAAAAACATGACAACTAGATGCAATGTGTAACCTTTGGGGATCCTGAATTTTTAAAAAAATTATGAAAGGCATTATTTGAAATACTGGGAAAAAAATTTAGTATTATAAGTTAAATAATAGTATGTCTTTACTTCTTTGAGATATTGAGGATTGAACCTAGGGTGTAGTGCATGCTAGGCTAGTACTCGATCATTGAGCTAACCACCCCTTAACCTTGGTATTATGTGAATATTAAGTTTCCTATGTGTGATAATTACACTGCAGGTGTGTAGAGAAATGCCATTTTTCTTAAATATTTTAATGTACTGGTTTATGTTTGGAACTGTCAAAATGTTTGTAAGCACAATGTTTGCAAATAACTGCCAACTGTCACAAAGAGGGTAAAGACTCTGTGTGTGTGTGTGTGTGTGTGTGTGTGTGTGTGTAGACAGAGATCAAGAGACAGAAAAATTAACAAAATATTAATAATTGGTTAATCTAGGCATAGTGTATATATATATCGGGATTCATTGTATGATTTTTTTCAAATCATGTCTAAAATGTTTCAAACTAAAAGTTGAGTAGACAATTAGCTAATGGATAGAAGTGTTACACAGCATCAATTTCTAGTGATAACTGATAATATTTAACTTCAATAACACAAATGTGATACAGTACTTAAGATATTATATAAAAATATTAAGACAATGGATTACATATGGGATTTAGTTTTCATATATTTATTATAAAAGTAACCCAGTAGAACCATGTACCATACTGCCAGCCATTATAATGTAGACAACAGAAACAAGATAGTTCTAGATAAATCACACAGGCAAATTAAATGATATTATTAAATCAGATTTGTAAGGATAGATTATTTTTAAAGCTAAAAGTTTAAAAGACGTGATATATCTCAGCTGAAAACTGGTTGAATCTACAATCATAATCTTCAATTATGACTACGACTATTATGATTCAACTTGTGATATTCGCAAACTATGAGGTAAAGATATTTCCTAAATGTTTAAGGAGGTGCTAAATCAAGCTAATCACGAGAATAACATGTGGAGATGAGGGAAGGGACTTTAAACAATGAATACAGTGACTTAAAACATTTTAAGATGGCTATATTTCACTGTAATAATGTGTTAATCAAAACAGCTACATCAATTATAGGAGGCTAAGTATCCTCAGAATAAATCTGTTATGTAGAATTGTATCATCCCAGAAAATAATAAAATACTTATTTTTAATCAGCTTTATCAATTTTCATTGTTTTAGTCTTGACTTTAAACCTTACAGTATTTTTAATTCTTGATTTTATGAAATATCACTTTAATCTAGAAAATTACTTTTTATTTTCTCTTACAATCTTTGTTTAATTTGTACACTGCACATTCAAATTTGTTTAAATGAATGTTCAGCTAGTCCTCTGTGGATTTGTATACATTCAGTTTTAAAGAAAAAGTGTCTATAAAAGAATTTTTGGTAATCACTTAGTTTTTAAACAATATTTATACACAAAAAAACTTCATTTGAAACTATTTGCTGTACAAGCGAAAAACAGAAGCACCTGACTGCATGATTTTAGCAAATAATGGAAATCTAAAGATCTTTGGGTAAGTATTAATGAATGTATTATGAATCTAAGGCAACAGAAAATAACATCACCCCACAGTATAATCATATGTTAATTAAATAAAAGAGCATTCCAGTGAATGGTTAGTATCAAGCAATACATTTAATTTTTGCACAAAAGACACAAGACATATTATTCTCCACTCACCACATGCTAACTAAGCACAGACTGATGGTTTACTCAGAAGATACCACTGCGAGGTGAAGTAAACTACAAAGCCAGGAAGAAAAAAGCTTAATGGGTTAGTTTTAAGACTTAATGTAACAGATTATGTGTGTATATGAAGTTTATTGGATTAAACAGAGAGTACTTCAAGTTTTCCCAAATCTTTCCAAATCCAGAGTTTACAGGTAAAATACAAAGAACATGTAATAACTGCTCCCCCTTTCTAAGTAAATACAATATTATATAGCTAGGTTTTTACCTGCAAGTTTCATTTAAAAAATTTAAACAACATAATGAAAGGTATAACTTTACACTAGAAGTACATATTTAACTGCTAGATAAATTAGGGGATGATTACTTGCATTATAAAAAGATCTCTTTCATAATGTCACTAAAGTACACAAAATCTCAGTTTACCCTCCAAAGGTTTTGAAAACATATCAATAAATTTAAAATGCAATGTCCTGAATTCTCACTCCTAAAATGTATCAACTTCATCATCAACTCTTTATTAAAAATATCAAGAAAAGCTTCAGAAATGACCCAGCTGAAATGCCAGTTTAAAGAAACTCAACCCCAAATACAGTTTTCACTGTAGCAAACCTTCTTTAGAAGATTGTATGCCCTGTTTTATGACTGCCATGACCCAAATCCATTAATTAGCTTCCTAGCTGGCTTTATTTATTTTATTTTTTTGGTACCAGGGATCGAACTCATGACCTTGCGCTTGCCAGGCAGATGCTTATGCTGCTGAGCTAAATCCCTGGTCCATAGGTGGCTTTAAAATGGCACCATCAAAAACAAAGCCTCTTAAGCTGAGTATATTCCTCAATAATACAACCAAACTACAAAGTGTCATTTTAATTATCTTAATGTGAAGTTAGTAAAAGCAGCAAAATCAAAAGACAAACTGGAAAATGTTCTGCAACACACACACAACACAACACAACACAGTTAATATCGTATAGAAAAATCTGCATAAATATGCCAAATGTAAAAACTGAAAACCACCTAAATGAATGGAATAATGGCGAAATTGGTAAACATCTATATAATCACTCAACCCATCATTAAAAAGAATGAGGCAGATGATTTCACAACGAGGTAGAATATAATAAACTAAGTGAAAAACCAAACTGTTGCATACTCTCATGTTCAAAAAGTAAAACAAGTAAAAAAGGAATAATCATAAATCTGTAATTATAATTAACAGAGATGAGCTTGGCATGTGGAAACAGTCTGGAGATTAAAGATGATAAAGGACTTTTTCTGAATTGTTTGCAACACCAGTTACAGTGATCCCATATTACCTTATCTAACAATACTTGAGTCAAAACCATTTCATGGCCGGGTGTGGTGGCTCACGCCTGTAATCCTAGCATTTGGGAGGCGTAGGCAGGAGATTACCATGAGTTCGAGGCCAGCCTGGGCTACACAGTGAGTTCAAGACCAGCCCGAATGAGACCCTGTCTCAAAAAAACAAAAAAACCAAAAACCTTTCATGATAACAAATATGCATTTTTCCTTTGTAGTGTTTTTTTACTATGTGTCATTTTTATATGAATTTTTCCAAATCCACCTTGCAGGTATCTTCTTGAAAGCAAAGGGAAAAGTACATCTAGCATGGGATGGAAAACTTTTGTATTTAAAAATGACCAAAAAGTCCCGATCATTTTGAAAACTCAAAACAACAACAACAAAAAACAAACCCACAAAAACAGAAAGTTAAGGCATATAGTATAATGTTAATTTAGGGCAAGGATTTATCAAGAATTAGACATGGGGCTAGGGTTGTGGCTAGCATTTGCTGCATGTGCGAGGTCATGAATTCCATTTTAAGAACCACCAAACAAATAAACAAACAAACAAGCAAACAAACACAAAGGATCAGAGTGAAAGTGAAACAGAAAGTCAACATATCAACTGCAAAAAAATGACAAGTGGATGGGGAATGAAAACAAAACATTTCTTATTGAAGAAAATTTTTCTTTCAATTAAATCATCAAGAAAATTGACATGTAGACTTATGCCATTAAATTTTACTAGCACTCTAAAACTGGGTGTGGTGGTACTTGTCTATGATTTCAGCACTTTGTGAGGCTAAAACAGGACAACCACAAATTCCAGCCCAGCCTGGGCAATTCGGTGACTAGTAAGACCCTGTCTCAACAAAACAAAACAAAACAAAACAAAACAAAACAAAACAAAACAAAAACCGTTTTACATATTTGGAGTGGACATTGTTAAGGCTCTAGGTTTACTCCTTAGTACCACTACCACCCCCAAAATGTTTTGTCCCTAATGTAAGAAAAAAAAATATGTTAAATGTACTTTAGGGAAACTGTGAAAAAGAGGTTTCTAAATAACAAATACATCTTTTAATTCCAAGGAATGATTTGTCACCAAATTACAATAAACTTTCTAAATGAAATGTTCTTAAAGATAACACAAAACAATTATGAGTCACTATGTCAGATGAGTATCTAGACTCTCCTTGGACTTCAATTTGATGAATTTATTAATTCATCTCATATTTTGAGATCTTTTCCACTTCATGCTCATCATAACTAATTTCATAACCATCTATATTATTTTTAGAATTATACTACTTAGGAATATCTTTATATATGAATGAATATATATGAATTTATCCTCTAAAATTAAAGATTCCAAGGTTAACAACCATGTCTTCTGTATATTCAATTCTTCTATATTCCCTTTAACAACTAAAAGAGTAACTGATCAGTAAGAAAAAGATAATGATGGATGAGGCTTTGTTTAAAGGAAGTAGAAAAGTGGGACACTCTGTTCAGCAGGTTAGCGTCTTATAAAAAGTCACCTTGAGGAAGGATCAGCCAGCCATTATTGCATCCCAGTTAGAATGACAACTATTCAGGAACAGAGTCTAACATTTTTTGAAAATGTCTTGTTAGTTAAAATGAAACTTTTTCCATCTTAAGTTTTTTACATGGTTCACTATTTACACTTATCAATTTGATTAGTTTTTCATCCAAATAAACCATCCTAAGACAGCCTGTATGCAAAGAATGAAGAGCAATGCTTCCTATCACATTTGTAGAGCAATGATTTAGGATGAATCTGTCTTACACAGTAAATTCTAATAAACTGTAGTCCAACAGAGGACAGAGTTTGCTATACTCTAAAATCACAACAATAAAGAATGGAGTGCTCATAAGCTAAAAATAAGTAACTAAATAAAGTCTCTTTCATATCACTTAAAAACGGTTCTTTAAACCATAATGACAGAATCATGTCTCAAACAGCCTAAACTTCATTGGAGATTCTTGTTTTCACAAAGACAGTTATTTACTTAATGAAAAAATTTCTATTCTGAATAACTGCATGCTTACAGAATCAGTTACTTGTTATAATTTAAAACATTTTATCTATTGATAAATGGCACGCAACCAGGCCAGGCAAAGTGGTGTATGTTTGTATCATAAGTTTGAGCCCACCTTGACAACTCAGTGAGACCCCTGTTCAAGATAATAAAAAAAAAATTCTAGAGACACAGCTCAATGGCAGAGTGCTTGCCTAGCATGCAGTAGGATCTGGGTTCAATCTCTAGTAATAGACAAACAGACAACACACATGCACAATGCACTCAAAGGATTACTGGGAAAAAGATTACAGGCATGTTAGGATCAACTAGAAGAAGCTAAGAAGAGATGGTCAGACTGTGTCTGGGGCACTGAGCTTCCTGCTAGACTGACCCCCTCCTTGCACAGGGTGAGAATAAAGAAACTTGGTAAATGGCTAAATGCTGGAGGTATCAGAACCCAACATACAGACCGAATAGGTAACCACTAAAGAATAGGATATTTGGGTTCAAGATAAGCATGAATGCTTTTTAGGATACCTTGACGGCCAAGATATAATGCGATGCTTTGGGACTTACTGATTTAGTGCTTCTTACTGGAGATAGTCAAACATACATTAATCCACCACTAAGGAGAACATATTTGCTTGCTTTAGTGAGGACAGAGAAAATAAAAGCAGCACTGGCATCGTGAAACAAGTACAGAGATTAAGGGAAAGTAGAGAGCACTGCAGACCTCTATCAAGATGAGACAGAAAGCAGAAAGAACAGCAAGGGTCAGAACACAAACTTCACAAGATTCACACTCTGCCTATAATGGTGCATGTCTTGCTGAATGACCAGGTCAGGGGAAAAAAGAAGTTAGGCATGAAAAATTTTACGTAACTGATGAAGTATATGTGTATTTCATTTCAATCACAGCTGATTTCATATAGTTTTTAAAATAATTTAGTTGTTTCTTTACCTTTTCTCTATAACATATCAAAAGATTAAAAATGCTTAGATTTTTTCACCCAAAATACATATATGTAAATCAACTGAAATAGAATAAGGAGTTGTAACCTATAAAACATCATGATACATTTAGTTTAAAACTTACTATACCAGAACAAATGTCTTTTCTATCCTTCCCCAAAATAGCTCACATCCGTATCACCATCATACATACTATTAAATAAGACTGCTCTGCTCCTTGAAGGCTTGCCTTCAGTAAAACTTCTTAATGTCACTATACTTTCACTTTTCGGGCTGTAGTATGATAAAAATCTGAAAAATTTTCGTTTCTTTTTATCAACTCAAATTCATTATAAATGGAATATAAATAGATGAAATAAATTCATCTTCTATCTATAACCCACTTATAAAGCTTACCATTAGCCGTGCATCTTCTCTTTCCAAAATTTTCTGAGTCTGATCATCAGGGAACTTTAGTACGGTAGTTATAACTTTTGCCATGGTCTAGAAGAAAAAACGAGAGACGATCGCAAATAAGTAGTGAAGCAGATGAATTCTCAACCCATTCTAACATGTTCTGCTGGTGGGATTCTTTAGTGCTCATAATGGAAGCCACGAACAAAGAAGTATGATGTGAAGGTATTAGTCAAGGAAATAACTGTAACAGCCAAAACTAGAATTTCAATTGAAAAGGACTCCTCACAATGTCTGGGTTTATATTATTTTAAGATGCGTTTCCAATAGCATACAGCTACATAAAGATCTAATGCTCTTGGCCCTTTATCCTATTAAGATGGAACTTTATTACTCAATATTTTAAGTCTTCCCATTTGAAGAAATCTGTAAGGGTATGTATTGCCAAAATATATACCCTAATCAGTCAGGATCAGATGCTCCCACCCGGTTAAGCTTTTACTAAATCACATCATATATCTCATTAACATGGGCTACTGCATGAACATGAACATGCTTAGTAGGTATTTTTTAAGACATGCAGCACATTAGCCTAATAGAAATACAAATTACATTTTAAATAAACACAAAATTTTTTTTGGCGGGGGGAGGGAGGTAAAAACATGATGAATCAAAACATTACACATGGTGGCTTGCAAAACAAGATCATAAATTGTGCAGATCCAAATAAATATACCGTAAGTCAGAGTGTCACCCATAAGCTCCTGGAAAATTCTCCTCAAAGGCTGAAACTCCCTATTTTGTATCAAGATGAGATGTTTTGAGGGAGACAGAGAGGAAAGAAGATACCACTTATGAAATAAGTAGGATAACAAATTCAGTGCTTACATACAAAGTCAGGTGGTAGTACTCTCTTGGGAATTCCTATAGAGGATGAGAGAGTAGCCCAAAAAAGTGACTCTAACACTTTGTTTATAATTACATAGACTCTTTGTGTAGGGGAGGGAATGGGAGTGAGGTTATAGGGAAAGTCATTAAGAAAAGGATGGCACAATATTATTAATCAAAGGTTTGTAAATACATTGCTAGAAAAAAAGTGTAATTATTTTCAGGAAAGAAAAGAACTTTAAAAATATTCCTATTATGTACCAAGCCTAGCCAAGATACTTCATGAATTTCTAATCCTTTTTTCTACTAACAGATTGACTAATATTGGTTGTCAAACAATAGCAGGATTTTAGTTTTAGCTCACTTCTTTTTGTTTCTGCTTCTGCCATTTTGCTGACTACAAACAAAAATAACATTTAAAATAACATAGCTTGAAGAATTTCTAAGGCATTTTATGAAAGCATTTCTAAGTTATATTAACTAAATAGAACACAATCTTATGTGCTAACCTGAAGTCTAGAAACCAAGTACACATGTGGCATGAAATGGCAAGAGAAACAGGAAGTAGCGAGTGAACATTTCAGTATTCTCTTTTTATTAACACTGGGCAAATTCCTGTTCACTACAGGAGTAACCAAAATTTAAAATTCAAAGGTCCACAGTTATAGGGAACACTTCTCTAATTTCAATATCACATCAAGCTCAAAGTACTAGGAAGTCCACTTATATTCATTATAAAACCAATATGCATGCATGGACAAGGATGTTTGTAAGAAAAAAAACGGCTATTTGTCTTTTTTCATTTCTAGACATTAAATGATAAACATACCTCAAAATTCATCAGTGACCCAGAATTTGCAGCTGATTACTAAGAAAAACCTTAAAGCTTGTCAGAAAACACTTTAATGGGGAAGCCCAAACTCTCTGCCACACCTTAGGAAAGAAGTCAGACTATCTACAGAGCACATCCTCAGACCCTGCAAAGCGAGGGAGAGTCCTCTCCTGCAAGGTTTTTCTTGGGGAGAAGCTTCTTCAATAAAACAGCTGAGGATGAAAAACACCTTTTACTGAAAGGAAGACAGTCTAAATTTCAGTATCAGTAATAATATGGAGGTTGTAAACTACCAAAAAAAGAAGTTCAACCACGGAGGGAAAAGGGTCTGCTTAATTTTATACTACAGGACTAGGTATACTATACGTAGTTAGAGTTGTCTGAATCACGAGTTTAAGCCTACCCCAGGAACACAGTAAAACCTTGTCTCCAAAAAATATACGTATATTTTTTAATAAAGGGCTGGGGATATAGTTCATAGAGGCCCTGGGTTCAATCCCTAGTAAAGGAAGGAAGGAAGGGAGGGGAAAAGGAAGGAAAAAAAGGGGAGAGGTGGCCCATAAAATAAAGAATGCTATATGCAAAAGCAGATGAAGAAACACAGGATAGACGACATACAAGACTGCTAGACAAGAAACAACATTTTGGTTCACTCTGAAACACAACCTGGTTTTCATTTCGGATTATTTGTTAACATAAATTATGCAAATGAGCAAAAGATAAATCTAAAAAAGGGCTCTGATTTTGTTAATCACTGCTCAAAAACCTCAGGGTTAACTGAAAATATTCAAGGCACTCCACACTCTGTACAGTCTTAAGAGGAATTACTTTCATCTCATAGAATAGTCTTATGGATTAAAAACTGGTGGTCAACTTAACGCCAGCTGGATTACATCAGCAGGACACTCAGTGTAGATGTCCCACCTGAGGAAAGTTGCTAGCCTATAGATGTGGAGGAGAAGGAAGCGTTAATGTGTTAAAGCGCTGAGGCGTTGTGGGATCTCCTACGAGTTGCTGTTTGAGCCGTTGGTTCTCCCAGAGAAGCTCTGGTCCTCACATCGAGCATTGCTTCCTGGCTCTGGGCGGGGAGACATGTGTCACTTAATCTCCAGGATGAACTCGTCATGCCGGCTTCCTCGCATGTACTCAACTGTGCTTGTCTTCAGAGGAACACAGGGCCTCCGTGTCACTGGGGATGGCTGTGGTGCTTTTCAGGACAGCCCTGGTCTTTGCTGTGAGTTTGACTTCTAGGCTCCAGTGTAGAATCCTCAACCTACCAGCAGCTCCCTTCACCCCACTAGCATAGACTTTCTAGCTTCCACTGCTGACCTTTGGGTCTACCCAGCACGGATCCGTAAAAGGGACTGGCGTGAGTCCTTGTGGGCTCTAGGCCTCCAGCTGGACTCGTGGGAGCCATTGTCATGGGCTCTGGGTCTTCATCCGGACTCATGCGGAGCATTGCTGTGGGATTCAGGCCCTTGGCTAAATATAGACATAGAAATACTCTATGTCTTCAGTGTTGTGGATAGATTTCCTGAATTTTCTTGTGTTAACTGTGGGTGACCATGTCCTGATTCTAATTGTTCTCACAACCCCTGACTACAACAAATAGTGTTTCAATTGGATGAGATTACTTGTCATTCCAGAAACCTACATGCCATTTCCTGTCTTGGACCTTGTCTGGGTTGTCTCTCCTGTCTGAGCTCATCCATCAAAACCTAATTTTGTCTGATTAAAGCTCAATATACACACCAATTCTATGAGTCCTCGAGCCTTACGCAAATAAATATTAGGACTGCAGTACTTCTCTTAAGGCCCTTACTAAGGCTCACTACATTCTGCATCACATTACTCATATTGTTAACTGAGAATAGCTCCACTTTCTTACTACATGGTAAGCTCTAAATTAGGGATGGTATCAAACTCCATTTTACTATTCATCATGGTGAAGTTAACTGCTCAATAAATATGCAGTAAAGAAACCTGTTACCAATTCTTGTATTTACCAATACAATACAATGACAAAATGACAGACTAGTCATTTTTACTAGTCAGAAAGGCACAATGAATGAAGATAAAGACAGAGCAAGCAAGCACTCTTCCTTAACAAGGAGTTCCAGTTTGCTTTTAGATGGGGCTGTTGAGCCATAGGCCATCCCTTTCAGCTGTCTCCCAAGACACACCCTAAGATTAACTGGAAGGCCCAGGAAGCGCAAGCTTAGACTTGGCTGAACTGGCACTGCCCTACAATGCATCTTAGGGTTGTGCTGGCTCTTCCTTGGTGAGAGAGGTGGTATCAAACTCCAGAAAGATCTCATCCTACTAACATGCAATATTTCCAGAAGAAACATGGTAAAGCAGCCAGTCTATTTTATAGATCACAGAAAGGTTAAATAACTTATTTAGCAACAACACTTTCATTATAACTTTAGAGTCACCCATGTACTGAGGAAGCTAGTGTTCTGAGAGGGTTTTTTGGTTTTGTTTTTTTTTTTTAAAGATAAGCTTCTCTAATTATTATGCAACTACAAGATAATTTTATCTACCTGACCTGAGTATTGGCTACTATTTCACAACCAGTAAGAATGTAGTAAGAGAAAGTTGTATTTTATTAGCTTTGTTTTTTAAAAAGATAAAATTAGTTTAGCTGTCCTTGGAAAAAGAGATTTAAGAAAAAATAACACTGAGTTATTGTGAATTGATAAATCTCTTTGCTGTGAGACATGTTCATGATCATATTAAATATTATTTTGGTCTGAAAACTATTTGATGCAATGAAATTTAATTTCTACAGATATTAAGAATTCAAATGAATCTAGGTGAATCTCAAACCTACATATTTATAATATTCTTTTAAAATAGTGTCTTATGGTCTTGCTTTTTAAATTTTAAATGTGTTTGCCAAATCCTTGCCTGAACTGCCTTAGCATTTTCTCTCAATAACCCCAACACAGCCGCACATTAAAACGCTGATTCACTTCCAAGGTTAGTAATCTCACTATCCTATTCTTAGCCAAGACACAGAAACAACATAAAATTCTATGAAAGTAAGTAGCTGTGACAATATCAAACACACAAAATGTTAAAATGAAGAAGTTTGTTTGGCACAAGGTTCATACATTTTATTCAAAATCTCTAAAAACGTTCTTTTTAAAAATACTGTAGAGGATACAAAAAGGCAAGACTCAATACTCAAGGACCTTACAATAAAAGCAGTAGCCTACAAAACAAATTAGCCAAGTATTTTTACTTATATCATGTGGTAATTTTAAAATGATCAACATTCTCCAGGTACAGACAGGAATGATTTTCTTATAGTTAGTAAAGCAACGCATTTCTAAACCTTCCTGAGAAGCTACTGCTAATTATGACCATTTCCAATGCTACCCAGAATATCCCAAAGTCTCATTGAAATGAACTTTTCTGATTTTAAGACTGGAAGTCAAGAAGAAAAGTAGCCACATGCTCCAAAAATAATTATTATTATTATTATTATTATTATTATTATTATTTTGTACGGCGATTGAACTCAGGGCTTTTGCATGGAGTTACATCCTCAGTCCTTTTTTATTTTGAGACAGGATTTTGTTAAGTTTGAGTCTGGGCTCAAACTTGTGATCTTCCTACCTCAGCCTCCCAGAGTGCTAGGATTAGAGGTGTGTGCCACCATACTCGGCTTATAAATAATTTGTAAATTAATGGAATTTTAATTTTTAGTGCTTAACATTGTGCAACAGCAATTTAAAAATTCACATTTTGTAACTATAACAAATATAAAATGTTCCAGTTTACTTTTGTTAACTGAGAGCAGTAACATAGGCATCCAAACCTATTAATATCATGTATGATCTAATAAACATATGGTATCAATATGTGTATTATAAGGGTGACATATTTCCTTTTAAATTGAGCCTTACACCGAATCATCAAGCATGATTTATACCTTAGTCTCACGACCCATCATATACTCAAAGAGCACTTTTCGTAAATACTCAAACTCGGTTGGTTCTCCCAAGAGCGAGACATCAGTATGGTGCAAGTTGCCACCTGTCAAATAAAAGACAGATCAAACTGTAAAATCATAACCAGATAATATAATTACTTTTTACTCAGAAAATAAACACATTAAAAACAATGGAACAAAGACAGGTGCTGACTTTATATTAACTACATTATATACAAACATACACACTAGACCTAACTGGTATACTGGGAAGAAAAAACAAAAATTCTAACAATTTTCTTTTTCACATATTTTTTCCTCTTCCTCCTCCTTTAGGTAGAGAAATTTTAAAAGATTACCTGGGTAGCACAAAAATTCCTTAGTATTGCTATTTCTCTTCTAAATATTATGTAATTAGTTTCAGATATTCCACAATAACTAAAATTACTATTTTTATTTTATTAAGCATCAAATACCTTAGAATATTGTTCTAGTTTTTCTGGCACTACAATCTAAAAATACTTAGTTTAAATCTAGTTTTCATAACCAATTTTTTTTTTTTTTAAATCAGGGCTTGAACTCAACTTTGTCCTTGCCAGGCAGGTGCTTATGCCACTGAGCTATATCCCCGGCCCTTCAAAACCATTTTGAAATATAGGATAGATAAAATAACCAAAGTGAGTAAGACAATGCCATTATAGCAATTTTGAAATCTGCTATCTTTAAATTTCATAAAAGTTTGTATTATTAATGAAGTTCCATTTCAGTCCAAAAGTGAAGCCTAAATATTGTTCAGCTATACAATGACAAAATTTAATCTGAGTGAATTCATCAATGTACTAGCTACAGTCTGTACTTGTAGCCACTTCAAGTAGTGTGGTACAACAGATCACCAGACAAGCCCTTTGCTACCAAGAAACATCGAGATACTATATATAAAAACGATCCTGATCATAAGAAGATGGAAGGCCAAGGACCATTTGGAAATGAAACCATGCAAGTGACAGCAAGGCAGATGGGAATCTGGGGAGTGTCTGAAGTTTTTGTAAGAAAACAAAGGCTAGGTTAGGGCCCTTGCAATATAGGAGGACTGAAATACAGTGTCTGATATAAAGTAGGCACTGCCTATATAAAAGGCAATTTATTAAGAAACCTATCCTTGCCTCTGTTCAGTTACAAAAAAAAAAAAAAAAAAAAAAAATTCCCTTGAGAGTGCGTGACCACAGATCTATTCCAAGGTACAGACTGTAAACTAAGTTGTAAAACTAAGCTGTAAAATTAAGAAAATAAACTTGTTGAAGACTAGCTATGCCCCAGGAACCTACAAGACACAAATGCAATTCTGTCAAAAGCCTTACACTATGCACATCCAAATTAACAAACAGATTACACTCCAATTCTCAATTTTAAAAGAAAACAAAAATGATCACAACACAGGAGACAAGCCTCCATGAACAAGAATTTGCAGAAACAATGAGTAACAGATGTCTCAGAAACACTTTGATAATAAAATTATCACAAGTTATAAGCTGTGCTTGAAATATTTAAATAAAAAACGGTACTGAAGAAATAATCTGTTTAAACATGCCATGATCTTGCATATAGAAATCCTAAAGCCACTAAAAAACAGGCTGAGAGGTAAGTTCAATGATTTGCAGGATACAAGAATATACAAACTTTAACGGCATTACTATACACTTGCAATGAATAATATGAAAATGAAATTTAAAAATCAATTTTAATTATAAAAGATTAAAGAATAAAATGCTTAGGAAAAAAATTTAACAAAATAAATGCAAAATGTATACCCTCTCAAACTATAAACACTATTAAAAATTTAAAAGACCTAAATAAATGGAAAGACATCTGCAGTCATGGACTAGAAGACACTATTTCTAAAATGCAAGCAGTCTTCAAATTGACATATACAAATTCAACCCAATCTTCATCAAAATGCTACCTTGTATCTTTGCAGAAATTAAGCTGATCTCAATATTCAAATGGAAATTCAAGGACTCAGAAAAGTCAAAAAAATCTTGAAAAAGAAGAACAAAGTTGAAAGATTCATGCCTGATAATCTCAAAATTGAATATAAAACAACAGCAATCAACACACTGGGGGGGGGGTTGGGGAATGTAATTCAGTGGTAAAGTGTTTAATTAGCATTTATGAAGCCCTAGGTTCAATTCTCAGAACTGAAAAAAAAAAAAGACATTGTGAAAATGACAAATAATGTGATATATATAAAATATTATATATGTGCACATGTGTGCGCACACACACACACTGATAGAAAAAAATTGAGAGTCTAGAAATAAACACATACTGACAATTGATTTTTAACAAGATTGCTAAGACAGTTTAATGAGAGGAAAAATAAGCTTCTAAATAATGTTGGGACAACTGAACACACACAAAGTGAAGCTGGACCCCTATATCACACCATATGCAAAAATTAACTCAAAATCGATTAAAGATATAAATGGAGGAGGTAAAACTATAAAATTCTTTGAAGAAAAAAACAGGAGTAAAACTTTATGACCTTGCAGTGATGGCAAACCTATGGCACATGTGCCACAGTCAACTGTTTATCACTAAAAGCTCAAGAATGTTTGCCATCACTGTAGGGAATAGATTCTTGGGAATGACATCAAATGCACAGTCAAAAACACCACGAACAACAGATAGAACGGACTTTATCAATATGAAAAACTTTAGTGCTTTCAAAGGACATCATTGAGAAACTGAAAAGCGAACCCATAGAATGGGGGGAAACATCTGCAAATCATTTACCTCATAAGTGACTTGTACCTAAAGAACTCTTAAAACTCAGTAAAAAAAAAAAAAAAAAAAAAAAGATGGCCCAATTAAAAAACAAGCAGAAGACATTTTTCTGAAGGGGATGTGTAAATAGCTAGTCAGCACACACACATATACACACAAATGCTCAATATTAGTAGCCATCTGGGAAATACACTGAATTCACAAGATACTACTTTATACCCACTGGGATGGAAAAAAAGACAATAACAAGTGTTAGCAAGAAAGAGAAACCAGAACCCTCATGCACTACCGATGAGAATATAAAATGGTTCAGTCACTTTGGTAATTTCTAGAAATCTCTTATACAGTGAAACAGAGCTACCACATGTCCCAGCAAGCTCAGTCCAGGTTTAAAAGAGATAAACACAGTTCAAACAAATTATTCATAATATCCCAAAGTGGAAACGAACAAAATGTTCAACTGATGAACGATGAATAAAATGTGGTATGCATGTAACAGAATATTAACCACAGAGGAAAGAAGTACTGATTTGTGCTGTTTGTAACGGGTGACCTTGAACATAATATCCTAACTTAAAGTAGGCATCACAGGTGGTTACATTTGCAGTTTAACTTATACAAAAATCTAAGATACACAAAATGAATAGACCAAAAAGAAAAGCAGTGGCTTCCTAGGACTGAAGAGAAAGAGAGATGACTAATAAAAGTTCTAAGGTATCTTTTTTGGAGTGATATAAAAGTTCTAAGATTATGATAATAACTACATAATTTTGAATGCAATAAAAGCATTACACATTTTAAATGGGTGAAGTGTATGACATGTGGATTGTATTTCAATAAAACTTTTTCTAAAATAACAAAGATAGTACTAAAAACAATGAGCAATGGTTAAGGAACTACAGTGACCTGCAAGATGAGAAAAAGAAAAAAAAAATCTCCTAAAAATAAAAATTATGTAATTGAGAGATTAAAAAATTAATGAGTTGAATTTGATCCCCAGTACAAAAAAAAAAAATTAGTGAGTGGCCTAAATAACATATTACAGAGAGCTACATAAGAAAATTAGTAACTTGAAGAACTAGATGAAATTCTCAGAATTCAGCCCAGAATAACACAGAGATAAAACTCTTAAAAGGGTAACTGATAATATAAAATGAGAAGATCCAGTAATGTGAGAATAAAGGAACGATCTGAAGAAACAATTGCTGTGGATTTTCCAGGACTAATAAAGATCAGCATCCACAAATGCAGAAAGTACAATATATAGGAAATAGAAAAAGTAAACTCACACCTATACAAACTACAGTGAACTTGCAGAACATCAATGAAAAAACATCTTAAAATCAATCAGAGACAAGATACACATTACCAACTGGAGAAAGACTATCAGATGTTCAGACCAAGAGAGTTTTCAACAACAAAATTAACAGTTAACACAGTAATAGAGTAATAACTTCCAAGTGCCAAGAAAAAAAAAAATCACTCACTACCCAGAAATCTGTACCTAACAAAATTAACTTTTAAGAATAAGAAGTTCCGTTTTTGGTCACGATGGAGTAAACTGAAATTAGATTCCTACTTTATATATAAGATGTATACACACATGGAGATAAAAATTTTTTAAATTTCATCTCTAAATTCTGTTTTGCTTATCACCTTTAAAGCATTAAACCACTTGGAACTGATTTTTAACTTTGGATGTATGTAAATATCTTATATAAAGTAAGAACCAGTTGCTAACTGCCAGAAGAAGAAAACATTTATGAGACTAGAGTAATTTTGGATATTGACTGGTTATTTGACAGTATTAAGGGATTATTCTGAATTGTTTAGTTGTAATGATACTGTTAAAAATGCTATGTACAGAGAGGTACATTCTGACTGAAAGTAAGTATTATTTTAAAGTAAGTATGAAATAACTTACTTTAAAATAATTCAGTAGAAAATATAAAAAAGGCTGCAGTACAAATGAAACAAGACTGGCTATGTGTTAATAACTGCTGACGTTTGCTGATGTACAACTGTATGTTCATTATGTAGTATACTCATTTTTTTATATGCATAAAAATTTCTATTTTAAAAAGTTTGAAAAGAAGACATTATTAATAAAGAAAGAAGGTATTAGCACAAGATCTTTGCAACACACATAACTTACAAATCATTAAGAAATGACAATCTAATTTTAAAGGACACAAAATGTAAGTAGGCACATCACAAAAGAAACACACAAAGATAAAATGAATGAGCAAACAGAACTAATGACTAACATAAGAGGCTCAATCTATTACAAATTACAAATGAAATTCATGGGATACCATATACAGAATTTAGAACAAAAAAAGGCTTTAAGATATATAATACTGATGAGGAACTGCAGTGCTGAGAACACTTCATGCAAAATATACAGAAAAATGGCTTAACCCAGTATGGAATATGTACAATATTGTTCACATGCTGTCATCTACCATTGCTTTCTCATTTGTACAATACAAAGAAAGTTTTTCACATGTATATTACTAGGAAACATGTACACTACTAGGAAACATGTATGACAATTATAAAATTAATATAATGGAAATGAGTGAAGCACAGCTATATACAATGTGGATGATTCTCAAACCTTATATTAAGCAAAAGAAAGATTACGCACTAATAAAAATAAAAATGCATTAGAAAAAACTAGACATTATGATTATATTACATAAAGGTTCAAAACAAGTAAGATCTCCAAGTATTGGTGGAAGATTTATGCACAGACAATAATGAGAAAGGACAGGAGAATAATTAACATCAAATTGGAGAGGATCAGTATGAAGGGAGGAATAAAGATAACAGAGGTGCACATAAAGACTTCTAAAGAGCATACATTTTATTTTTTTCTAAAAGGAAGGTATTCATTTTACTCTTCCTCTTTAAAAAGGCAGTATAGAGTACAGATTAATGTAGATATTCCACCAAGTATCTTGAGTTGATATACAAAATATAATGGTGTTGGCACTAGGTAGTATATGTGTGCTAACTATGAAATAAACTATATAAATGTTCATAAAATTTAAAAAATTATGTATGAAATTCTTAAATGGAAATTAACACAAGGAATCACAACCATTCTCTAAGTCCTGCTGAGTACTGATTCAGCATAGTTCTATGATGAGAATCATAAATACTAGCGTAGTTATGGCAAAGTCTTTGTAGCAAGAATCATCTCTGCAGAGAGCACAGAAAATTTTTAGGTTGATTTTTATGCTTTTTGAAGAGTGGTTTGAAAAGAATCCAAATCAGCTCTTATTTAGTTAACATTTGTATAGGCACGCTTCTGGTTACTCATGGAGGCTGAGGAAAAAGGATTACAAGACCCTGCCTCAAAATAAAAAGGGTTGCAGGTATAGCTCAGCAGTACAACTCTTGCCTACCACAGACTGAGTCTCTACACATAAGCAAAAAACCCTGCATAGTATCTTATGTAGTTTCATAAAACAGCTTTTAAAAAAAGGCTAAGTGACTTTGATGTCCCATTCCTCCTTTGAGAAAGCAGAAAGTTATATAAAACATTTAACAAAATTAAACTATGCTTAATACAGGGAAGCAGTGAAACTGAAACTTAAGAGAATGGATAATTGTTATGAGGTTATTAAAAGATCATTACATAAAGACTCAAGCTAATTTTTAAAACCTTTTGGAAGCAGAATATTCTACTCGAACTCAGAGAAAGTCATCATTTCTCATCTTGAATATAAGAATTTTATGAAATTATCTTCTCCTTAAGTCTTGTTTTAAAACGAGCAATTAGTGTTATAATAATAAAAAAAATATAAAACATGACCAACAGTATTTATGTTAAGTGCATGTAGTGTATTACACAAATGTTTGCATACATACAGAAGAACCTGGAAAAAACATACATAAACTATCAGTTGGGCCTTTATAGAACTTGTAGTTTCCCTTATACCTTGTAAGATTTTTTTCTTTCATAAACAATTTTGCAGTAATTTTTGTTTTAGACTATTATTTTTTCCTCAAAACTCATTGTTATTGGTAAAGTAATAAAGGTAAAACATACTCATTGTAACACATAGCAAAAACAAATGCAATTCAGTCTTAAAAAGAGAAAAATTCTGTCATTTGAGGCAACATGGCTAAACCTGGAGGACATTATGTTAATGAAATAAGCCAGCTAAAAGATGATAAACATTACATAATCTCATTTGTATATAAAATCTGAAAAAGTTAAACTCATAGAAACAGAATAGAATGGTAGCAGAAACTGGGGATAGAGTGTGTTCAAAGGACACAATAATTCAATGAGGTGAAATAAGTTCAAGAGATCTACTGTATAGCATGTTGACTATATTTAATAGTATATCACATTCTTTAATATCAAAATGTGTGCTTGCTTTGGCAGCACATATATTAAAAATTTAATTTGCTATGAGACATTTTATATATTTTCACCACAAAAAAAGTTAAGTATATGAGATAATGAATATTAATAAGCTCAATTTAGCCATTCTACAATGAATATATATTTCAAAATATCATGTAAACAATGTATAGTTTTCATTTGTAAATTTAGAAAATATAATTTTGTGCCAAGTATAATAGCTCAGTGGTGCAGCACCTGCCTAGCAAGCATAACGTCCTGAGTTTAATTCCTGGTACCAAGAAAAATGCCCTAAAAACAAAAAACCCACATAACTTACAATGCAAGAGAAAACAACGAGCCAGGGATATAACTCAATGGCACAGCACCTGCCTGGGAAGCACGAGGTCCTGAATTTGAGTCCCAATAAAAAAAAAAAAAAAACCATAACAAAGATAAAAATAAGTCATCCATGAATCTACCAATAAGAGATAATTATGAATTACATGACATAAAAAATCATTCTTACCCTTATAAGGTGTTGCTATAGTTGTTGCATACATATTCTTTTCATATTTCTTCAAACGGTCTTCTAAATTGTGAATCTAAAAATAATATTCAAACTACATCATAAGATTCATATGGAAACCATCTATAAGAAAAAAGACTATTGTATCCATTAGATTTTAATGGTAAAGATGGAGCATAGGCAAAAGATATTAAAAAATAATATTAAAGAATAATATTAAAAGAAACAGTTTCTCAGGAACCAAAAGTACACACAATAAAAGAAAAAATATATAAACTGAATTTTATCAAACTTAGAAATTTCTGTGCTGCTATCAAAGGATAGCAACACAAACTGAAAAAAACAGCTGGGTACTGTGGTGCACACCTAGAATCCCAGCTGTGTGGGAGCCTGTGGCAGAAGGATCACCAGTTCAAGGCCAGCCTGAATTTAGGGAGATCCTGTCTCAAATAAAAGATAAAAAAGGGCTGAGATCCAACTCAGGGGTAGAGCATCTCCAGGTTCAATACACAGAAGAAAGCAAAGGAAGGGTGAGAGAGAGGCACAGAGAAGACAACTCTGAAGGCTGCTTAACACGGTCACACATTAGAGAAATACAAATTAAAATCACAATGACATTCTCTTTCATATTAATTCAGATGGTTATGATAAAAACAAAACCTAAGGAAGGATATGGAGAAATTTTGGTCCTTATACATGTATATTGTTGATAAAATATAAAAGCTACAGGTGCTTGGAAAACAGTTTTTTTTTTTAAAGTTTCCCAGACATGAAAGCACAGCCCTATAATCCCAGAACAGGAAAATTGCCAAGTTCGTTCAAGTCCAATGTGGACAACTAATTGATTTAGTGAGACCTTGTCTCAAAATTTAAAGCAGTACAATGAAAAAAAAAGGCTAGGGATGTAGCCTGGTGTATAATCTTAGCTTTGGCCCACCAAATAAGATTAAACATAGATTTACTATGTAAGCAAGCAATTCCATTCCTGGGTATACATATATGCAAAGCATAAGAAACAAATGTTCAAACAAAAATTGAACACAAATATCCTAGCAACACTATTCACTAATGTCAAAAGGTAGAAACAATCCAAATGTCCACCAACAGATGAATGGATAGAGTGCAATCCATACAACATGGTATTTTAAAAATAAATCAATATTACATTAACATGGACTTTTAAAAATATGTTAACTTTCAAACATATTCAAATAAGAGGGCCAGGCATGGTGGCACATGCCTGTAATTCCACCACTCAGGAGACTAATGCAGGAAGATTGCTGTGAGTTTGAGGCCAACCTGGGCTACATAGTGAATTGAAAATTCCTTGAGATTTAGCATTCAAACATCCTATTCACTTAAGCCACTGTCTCCAATGTTTGGAAAAAGTTTCATTCAAAGCTCTGTTGCACACAGCCTGCCTGGCAAGCGTGAGTTTGATGCCCAGTACCCACCAAAAAAATAAAAAATAAAAATATCATGCAACAGACATATATATATAAAATCATATTAAATTAGGACAATTTAAGTACTAGGAAAAAGGAACCCTTCTTAGAATTTAAGAAGGATTAAAAGAAATTTTAACCCTTCAATGAAAAGAAATCCTTCTTAGAATTTAAGTTATTACAAAATATAAAAAAAGAAATTTTTATGCAAAATGTTACACTTCAGAAATAACAGGTATAAATGTTCTTGTTTAAATGTCTGTGATCTTGAAATTATACAGACAACCCCCAGGATATATGGATTTGGGAAATAAAATTTCCTACATAATACAGAAGGAGCTCAAAGTCAACTTTTTTTAAAGTGGCTAAATAAGATCCAAGTACTTATCAACATAAATTAAGTTAGTTTAAAATAAAATATACTAATTAGCATGTACCTGTTCTCTGAACTCTTGCTCTTTCAACTTTGAATCATTGATTACAGTCGTCTTCTGTGCTAGTTGTGTCTAGAAAAATAAATAAGAAGTCACATTTGAGATGTATATGAGTTTCATTGTTGCCTGGACATACTTCTCTACTGCTTGAGAAATTTTTTCATATTAAAACAGATTCTTTATATTTTTCACTTACAAAAAAGAATGTTCCTAAGATTTACTAACTTCTGTCAAACTCAATGAAAAGCTAATCTTACCTGTAGTGCCATAATTGTTACCTGAAAGTGGAAAAGAAAAAAAATTAGTACATACAACAAAATCTTTAAGTAAACAGTGTTTAAGTAAACAATAAAATAAAGCAATATGAAATTACAAGGAAATAAGTCACTGTTACGGTCTTAAGGAAGCAGTCAGGTCTGAGATAAAGTAATGTTAATATTTTCTTTTAAACCTGGTCTATTCTGACATACAAAAAATCTACACAAAAATATAGGCAAGCACAAAGAACAAGGACTCAATGGTCATTTATCAAACTTCTAATCACCTTGGAAGAGAAAAAGACTCCAATACGGGGTTTATTCCACATACCTGTGCATTACCTGGCTTATTTACAAAAAGGAATGTTCATGTATCATTTACATAATTTCTCACAACTGAACAAGTAACAACTACTTAAAGCATATAGGTCCTTTAGGGAAATTCTGAAGCACTATTTCTCAAAATCCATTATCACAAATTATTTTTCATGGAGCTCAACACAGGTCTGCAATTCAAGATATGTAGAAACCAGAAACAGTGGTGCACACCTGTAGACTTAGCTATTTGGGAGGCTGAAGTGAGAGGATCACCGAGCCCCAGAATTCCAGATAAGCCTGGACAACATAGAGGGAGACCATTTAAGGGAAAAAAGCCAGGAAGTTATCTAGAAGTACCAAATGATGCTGAAGAAGGAAAAGGATGAAGATTCATAAAGAATAAAATAGAAAAAACTGTACAGTTGAAACAAAATGTTCTAATAATCTATATATCCTAACACTGGCTAATATAATACTATATGCAACATTAATATTTATTTTGATACTAAGTTTGTGTTAGGAAAATAAATGTATTTCTCATAAACAGCAATATTTAATATTACCTGATAAAACTAAGTCATGACCAAATGGTCAAAAGATATATAAATACATAAATAAAATAAACAGAACTAAGTTAACAGCTATTTGTAAAAGGAGAAATGGTCTGCCCAACTTGGTGAGTGCTTATCACTGAGGTATATCTACTAAATGGCAGACCATAGCAAAATACTTTTATAAAGGTTCTGCTCTGCATTTTGTGTAAGTGATCCATGGAATTAGTTGTCTAGAAAGTTGCTATATGGTAACTGATGTTCTGATGTTGTATAATGAATCTTCTCAAGAACAAAGTCATGAACAGTGTCTACTCTCTTTCCCAAGGCTCTCATAACCATGCTATGGAAAAGACCATTTTGAATAAGTAAATACCTTTTAGAAAGAGAAATGGTATAGTGTCAGACTTCTCATACTGGAACCCACAAGTTCTATGGGTGTGTACTTATTGAGTTGCCCAGTACAAGAAGTTAAACATGGCCTTTTATGGCATCAATTTTACTGTAAGAATTATACATAGTTCTTTTTATAAAAACGCCTACGTACACAGTACCAATTCTTTTAATTTAGTCCAACTTTTCAAAATCATCTCATTGTATCTGTATCTAGTCAATTAACCAAAGAGAAAAAAAGAATGGTAGAGAACCATCAATTTTCTGCAGTTACAACTAAGACTATATTATAAAGTAGACTATGAGTTTTATATGAAATTTTAGCACAAAACATAAAAATTAAAAATAATTTACTTGGTATGGACCACTTTTGGCTACGACCAGGACTATGAGGTTCACATTCTTTTTTTTCAGACAGGGTTTCACTGTGCAGTTCAGGTTGCCCTTGAATTCGCTTTGTAGCCCATGCTGGCCTCAAACTTGCAGCAATTTTCCTGCCTTGGTCTTACGAGTACTGTGATCAGGCATGCGCTATCATTCCCAGCCTGAGGTTCACTTTCTTTTGCTATTTTTTTCCCCATGGGAAAAACAAAGAAGCATTAATTTATCCTCTGAAGTCTGGTAGATTAGACTGAAATTTCCACTACAGTATTTACTGTGTGAGCTTGAACATTTTATTCTACCTCTTTGAAGCTTACTTTTGCTGTCTGTAAAGGAACACAAGAATCTCTTTTTATTAGGACTAAATGGAATTAGTATAATATTGCTAGGTGAGTCAAATCATGGAAATGGCAAGATTTTCAAGAAACATGGCAGAAAATGCAAAGTTCCTCTCACATTATCATTGCCAGCATTTTCCTCTTGCTGTAGTTTTTGCTGATATTCTTTCTGCAGTTCCTCAAGTTGAGTTTGCAGGTCCATTACTTTCGCAGTCATCTCATCTTCACGAGCCTTTGGAACAAAATAATTATGTGTTAAAAACATTGGAAGAAGAGAGGCAGCAAAGTACAAAGCAAACTACCTCTATAGGAAAAATAAGTTTTTGAGACACACAGTATTATTTTTAATTTATTGCTATCCTCTAAACAGTTTCCTTCATGCCTCATTTTTAACTCTTAGCCCTTTTTAATGTTGCTCACAATTACCAGGACACTATCTTTCTTATTATTATTCTCTCAGTTCTCACCTGAAAAACCTTCAAGCTGTTTATTTACTTTTAAACTATGGTTTTCTCAGGTTTTAGAATGAGATGCATAGGCGTTCTGTGACTGTAATACACATCCTGTGTTTTAAGACTGGCATTTTTTGCATTTGATTTCCAGAAAATATCTTATAAATACAGTTGGAGATATGTTTACACACAGCACTGTCCAGTCACCTGGCAACTTACATAGGTATTCTGTTTTTGTTTTCAATCACTGTAGATAGGTTATATAAGTCCAACTTTGGTTTTCTGCACATCTATCCATCTACTCCAAATGATACCTGTGGTTCTTTGGAGGTAAAATGTTCAAGTAAAACATTTTAAAAAATAGTTACTGTATTTAAAAAAACAGAACGAAACAAAACAAAACAACAGAAAAGGTTGAATTTTTAAAAAAATGTGTGACTTTTTGGCCAAATGATACTGTTTAGAAAAGCTGGCATATAAATCACTCTTGCTTATTTTGATTGCCCTGGTAAAATGCTGCTGCCCACCCTTACAGTCTTTCTTCTGTCTTGGTAATTATTGTAATTTATTATACAGAACAACCCACGCTTCTTTTCAGTCTTATAAATCTTGCAATAACCTTTGTGCTAAAAGAACATTTGGAACTGAAATATTGATCTGATTTGAGTAATGAAGACAATTGTTTTGCTGAGTAAGAGACTTAACAGGAAAAACAACCACAAACAAGTATCTGATTTAACAGATGCTGACTTTCCAAAAATAAGAGAAAAATTCTCAAAGACAAACAGATAGCTGATTGGGCCCCATGACACAAACTAAGGTACTCAGTCATGGAACACTTAAACAATCTAATTTTAAATAGCACTTGTCATAAAACTTTCTTAGTGTAATTGAAACAAACCACTTTTCTCAAAATAACCAAAGCAGAAATCTCTAATAATTAGCCTCCTTAGATGTTCCCCCATGGAGGCAAACATTTACCTAGCTTTGACACCTAAAACACTGACAAACAGAATTATAAAAAATTCACGTTAGGTAAGATGCTCTTATCTCTGAGTTACTTCCCCAGCCTTCTAGTCTTCTTTAAAACAAAACAAAACAAAACAAAACCCCAAAAAACAAAAAGCCTAGATGCAATTTTTATTACACATCAATTTCTACTATATACTACTTTCTATTATATAGCCACATAAATATATGAACCCAATTTTTTTAAATAAAAAACTTTTTTTTAATCAAAAAGACAGAAACACCTCTGTTAGTTTCTGAAATTTGAGAATGTGATTGTGTGCACAAGGAAAAGCATTAGCAAAGGCAGAATATGGTGAAGAACAAGCTAAATTTGAGTTTAGCCAGAACAGTAAACTGGAAGAGGTATCACTGGAATAATGGATGTATTAAGGAAGAGAACTACTATCATCACATTTTTTGTTTTAAGATACAAAATAATTCTAAGAGGAAAAAAATAAATACTCTGGAGGGAGATGGATCAGATAAAAAAAAAAAAGGTAGCCCAAACTATAGCAGTAACTATATTAAGAGGCGAGGAGGGGCTGCGGATAAGGCTCAGCAGCACAGCACTTGCCCGGTAAGCATGATGTACACATTCTGAGAGCACACTATGTATTGAGATTTCCTATCCTAAAAGGTATGTGGATGCCTATGGGTGAGGATCTTAAGGAAGTAGGAATCAAGAATGGCCAAAGTGTCTACTGTAGCTTATTCAAACTGGAGAATAAGAATATTACCTAGCACACGAAAGACAGGAAAAATGTCTTTATGCTCAAATTGGCTATTAATATAGAAAAGATTTTAACAGATCACAGAAATACTGCCTACAGTGTTATCACTGAGATAAGACATGACAACAGCTTTTCAGAAGAGGAAAAATAGACTCTCATACATACAAATCCTACATAAAACACCAACCTCAAAAATTTTGAAATGGGAGAATGAAGAGAAAATATCTCAGAATCAAAGCAATATGTTATTTGTTAAGAACTGCTAATATCCCTTTTAAGTAATATGTATTTGTTTGTTTGCTTCTGTTTAATTCAAGACAGAGGATGTATTTGGAGTGTTTAGTCAGGAACTGTCAAATCACAATTATGAAGTCAGCTCCAGACCTGTAGCCGGAAAATCTATAGATATACTAGCTCATGATAATAGCCACTAGAAACTCTAAACTTGCAGCGCCTGAACTGTTCCTAGTCTGAATTGAGATGAAATATAAAAGCAGGGTGAAACTGAAAGAATTTATATATGTAACTGTGTATATGTATACACACAGACATTTATATATATACATATCCTCCTCCTCTCTCCATATATATAATATACATTTACCTATTATATTAATACACTTATCAATTAATCTGTTACGCCCATATAGCATGTGTGTGTGCACATGTTCATGCACATATATAGTCATATCTTAGTATCTGAGTGGATTATTTTCAAGAGTACCTTTCCCCATAATGAATTCTAGTTGTTCAAGTCTTATTAAAAAATGGTGTTTTATGTGCATATAACTTCTGTACATCCTCATGTATACTTTGAGTCATTCTGAGGTGATTTATAATCTTAATGTTACATAAATAATTGCTATATGCTACTGTTTAGGAATTAATGTCAAGAAAAATAGTTCATACAGTTTCAGTTCATACACAGTGTTTTTCCCAAATATTTTTAATCAGTAGCTGATTGAATGAAAGTTAAAGGAGCAGTATATCAGGAGGGCTACCTGTATGGGAATTTTATACTGGCTACATTCTGAAATGATACTGTTTGGACTATACTGAGTTAATGTATTATTAAAATAAAGTTCACCTGTTTCTTTTTAATGTAGCTACTATGGTAGAAAACTGTAAAATACAGCTAACATTACATTCTAATGGATAGTGCTGGACTAAAGCAAGGAAAAAGCTTGGGAAAGAGTTCACCCCATTCCATTACGCACCTTCCACATCCTACCTACTTGCTCTACTATTCCAAACCTGAAACACAGGACATTTCCTCTATTTCCTTAATATAAACTAATTTTCAAGGAGAAAGGAAGCATGCTAGAGGGCCTACAGTCTTCCTGATCCCTCACTGACACAACCACATGGGTCTGTCATTATCTTTGGATATTCTACCATGTACTACTACACACATTCAAGAGACAAAAATGTAGCTCACAAAAGGGAACTCTAGTGCCATGGAAGATTTTATCCCTGTAGATCTAGCTCCCCAACTTAATTATTCATGAAAAATAGCCGTTGCCTTCTTAAAGTTCTTTTTTTTTAAAGGAAAAGTCATAGTTAAGAAACATGTTAACTTAATGGAGAACCTCTGTTCTACAACTCATTATGTACTTTCAAGGAAATAACTATGCTGAACTTGCTTTCCTTTCTGCCAAAAATGGAAGATTGAAATAAACTAGCTATAATGTATCTTCCAACTCCAACTTTCACTAAATATTCTAGAAGTAATAATATTATCTTAAACTTAACACACACATATACACACACTCTATACGAAGGTGGCATGTACAGTCTATGCATGGGTTATATCCTAAAATTTTAGCCATTTCAATTACATTTAAAATAATTATTAGTATCTATTCTTAGTTCAGTTGTCTACTGCTGACATACCATAGTAGTTGAGGCACTCTTAATCAGCAAATGCTTCTTGGCATATAGTAAAATAATGCAGTAACAAAAGAATACATAACATGAGAATAATTTACTTTGTTGGACACTTGAAAACATTCTTGGGACCCAAAGTACCACTAGCATGTATATCTTTCTTACCTTTATGGCTCATTTTATTCTATTAGTGTAACATCATTAGAAGTAATGTAAAATAATCTGGCATTAAATAGGAAACATTTGACTGATGCATTTTTGTTTCTCAATTTGCCCTCTGATTCAGACCAACAAAAATTGCAAATTTAGTAGAGATGAAGTAGTTAACTGTCTCTCCTAGAAAGATCCCAAGTTAAGCAGCCACACTGAAATATATGCCCTAAATGTTCCATTACTTAAGACTTCATCCAAGCAGAAGGTCTCAATTCTTAGTCTGGTCTCTCAAAATTTAGTCTGAATCTATGAGGAAGAAGGAAAAAAGAATCTCCACTTCTACTCAGTTCACTGTTCACTGTTCTACTTGTTCACTGTTTGTTCAATACCAGCAAGCAGGCTATACTATCTAGATATTATAAAAGTACAGTCCAGGCAGAAATCAATTAGACACATAATCTATGTGTAGTACAGAAGTACTAATTTAGGTAATAGTGCACAAAAACAAGACAAAACAAAGCCCTCTTTTACATAAGAAAAGCAGAAAATCTAGTTCAATACTACAATAACATCTATTACAGCCAAATTTCAAAACAGAAAAAAGTAAGATACATCAAGGATTTCTTCATATCTTTTAGCTGTTCTTTGTAGATCATCGTCCTTCTCTGCAATTTTTTTATGTAACCGATTTGTCTCTTCTTGATGGCTTTCTAAAAGTTCAGTTTCCACCTCCTGGGCCTTACCTAATAAAAAGAAGACACATTAGTCAATAGTAAATACTTATATCTCAGTTTTTACGAAGAGCCCTCATTACAGATTAATTTAAGGAAAATTCAGTAAGCATTATAAGATGCTTAATATATACTAAGTCTAACAGTGATCAAATGATCAAAAGAACTCTCTCATGGAACCTAAATGTCTTTAGAATATAATCATTAACTAATACTTTCAAGTTCTTTCAGCTGCTCCTGCTCTCCTTGGGTCACTGCCAGGCAGGGCAAAGTAAAGAAGTTTCTTTAAAAAGAATCATTTTTTTCTCCAGCTTAATGACTTGCAGCATTTATCACGACTGCTAAAAAAGAGTAAGCTTAACCGGTAAGTCTCTGCTGATTGTGATTTATTCCTTATTGAATGTAAAGCTGTACTTACTGATAGTTTCTTTTATGGTCATTTCCAGCTCCTGTTCTTTTTGTGCCAGCTGGGTATTAAACTCCCTCATCAGCTGTTTTAACATAGAATTGTGCTTCAACTCAAGATCTTCCTGCTCCTGTCTGAGTAACACAAATGTAGAGTTAACTGCTGCCACACAAAAAAAAATTGCCAAAGAGTTACCTAGACTTCAACGTAGTTCATACAGTACAATCTCACTGGTAAACAATCTTAATGGTATTTGTGTGTGTGTGGTCTAAGAACCGAAAATCTCTGGAAAAACGTATAAACCATAATTGGCCCTAGAGAGTGGTCTGGAGCCTAAAGAATACTTTTCCCACTTTAAATTTCCACCATAGGTACCTGTGCTATATAATAATAATGCTATTACTAAAAATAAAAAACCAAAAAAGAAAATAGTTACTTGCATATATAACTAGTAATTATGAACTTTCATTGTAGCAGTTTTCCCCTCTACACTGATACAGAATAACACTGTGTATTTTTAAATTTAATCTGTTTTTAAATTTCTTTTCAGTATTTTAACTCACTGAATTTGTTTAACATTTTTTTTCCCAGTGCTTGGTGATCAAATCCAAGGGTGCCCTACCATTGAGCTATATCCTCAGCCTTTCATTATTTTTTTAAATTTTGAGACAAAGACTTGCAAAGTTGATTAGGCGCCCTCAAACTTGTGAATTCACACCTCAGCCTAGTTGGGATTATAGGTGTATACAACCATGTCTGGCTTACATTTAAGAGTCTGTGTAGATGAAGCCTCCAAATAAACTTTATTCTATTAAACACACACACACACAAATTAAAGAGGAGTGATGATATAAAACTTACTTTATTTTCTCCTTCATTTCCTGTTCACATTCTTTCTTTAGTATGTCTAATTCTTGCTGATGCTCCTTCCTTAGAGTTCGAAGGTCTTTCTGTAATCTAACAATCTCCTTGCTCAGTTTCTGCTTTTCTCGCTCTGTCTCTGCTAATTTAAATTGTGAGTCACTGTGCTGGGTTTCCAAGTTACCAAGCAATTTAGGTTGTGTTGTATGTGATTTGGAATTTTCTTCAGTCTTGTCTTTCAAAACTTCAGTGGGTTTATTTTTTTCATCGATGTGTTGCTGTACAGCCTGTAACTTTTCATATTTTGAAATCAACTCTTCCATTTCAAGTCTATGCACCTCCTTATCTCTTACTAAACAAGATTCTAGCTCTTTTATCTTTTGCTCCAACGTCTGACAGGTTAGCTCCTTTTCCTGGGGGGTTTTTTGGACATCGTAAACCACATTTTCCCAGTTTTGCTTTGCCCCTTTGTTATTTTTACTTCCCTCTTCTTTCACATGCTGAGATACTATCACAGAATTTTTCTTTTTCTCTTCAGGTTCTTCTTCTTGAAGAATTTGACCCTCATGCTGTTTTGCTTCAGCATGTTCTAACTTTAATAAGACTTCCTGGCACTTGCCTTGCACTTCAGAATGAGATGATGTAACTGTCTCCTCTTTTTCCTGTTCTATCTTTTGCAGCAGATTTTCTTTTTCAGTTAAACTCCTTTGTAAAGCATTGATTTTTTCTTCATATGCTTTCTGCACAATGCTTTGGGAATTTGCTTCTTTTTGTTCAGTACATGTTGCCATATTTTCTGCTATTTCTGATTGTGGAGAATTTTCTAATAACTGAAGTTTTTCTTCTAAGATGTGAATCTCCTCCTCTTTTTCTTGCAATTTTTTACTTAGTTCATTTAAATGGCTTTCTGTACCTTTTTTATATTGCTGTTCTTTTTCCTCCATTTGACACAACAACTGCTTCTTGATAGCAGCAATTTTTTGTTCAGCTTTTTTCTTTAGTTCTGCTATTTTTGTGGCACTTTCTAACTCAACTTTATCTTCCAATGCTTTTAACTCCTCTTCTTTGCTTTTCACACTTGAATTCGCAAATTCTAATTCTTTCTTCTTAGTTTCAAGTTCAACTTTCATGAAAGACATTTGCTTTTCAAGCCTTAAGACTTTTTCCTCAACTTCTTTAACCCTTTTGTCCTTTTCTTCTCCTAAGTCTTGAAAGTAATTAAGTTTCTGAACCAATTCTTTCTGTTCATTATCTTTTTGTTGATTGTAATTTTTAAGAAGCTCATTTAAAGACTCAATTTCAGTTGTTTTCTGAATAATATGATCCTCTAATTCCGTAATCCTTGCTGTTTGAGTCTTTAATTCTGTCTCTAAATCACATTCCTTTTTCTCCATCTTGTTCTTGTTATCTTCCATTTCACACTTTAGACATTCAAATTGTCTCTTTTGTTGATCAAGGTCTTCCTTCAATAAATGTATGCACTCATCTTTTTCACTAGCTTCCTTTGTTTTTAACTCAAGCTGCATCTGAGATTCTTTAATAGTGTTTTGATATTGTACGAATTTTGATTGTGCTTTTTTCTTCCATTCTGAGAATTTGTTAGACCAGTGATCCACCTGCTCAAGAGCAGAAATTTTCTCTTTACTCAGAGTATCAACTCTCAAGGATAAATCTTGCACCTGATCCTGTAATTCATGTTTTTGTTTATCATACTGCTTACTTAGTGAGGAAATGGCTTCTTCTTTTTCAGTTAGGCTGATACTATTCTGAAGCTGAGCATTCAAATCAGTTAGTTGTTGTCTAAGAATGACCATCTCAGATTTTTTTTCTGTAAGCTCTTCTTTCATCAGTGTGACAGCATTGATGTTTTCAGATAGTTCTTTCTTTAACTGTGTAATACATGACTCTTTTTCTGAGGCAACCTGTTGTTGATTACCTCCTTCCTTCTGTAGGGCTTCTTTTTCTGTTACAAGACCTTCAATTTCAGCTTTCATGCTCTTAATTTGATTTTCCTTCTCTTCTAACTGATGGGTGGCCTGTTGAAAAGAAGTACTTAGTGTATTTTGCTCTTCTGTTAGTTGTCTAAGTTGTACTTCTAATTCAGAAACTCTGCAAATTTTCATCAGCAGTGCCTCCTTAACTTTAGTTGTCTGGTGCTGACAATGAGAAATCCTAGCAACAATGGCATTAGTTTTATTATCACAAAGGTCTATTAGTTCATTTGTTTTAGTTTCCAATAAAGCTTCAGTTTTCTTACAGTAAGTATCTACCTGAAATGTTAGTTTCTCAGACAGTGTTTTGAATTCTAAGCTTTTGTTCTCTAGGCTTTTCTTACTTGTTTCATGTAAAGACTTTAAGCTCTGGAATTCCTCATCTTTGGTTTTCAACTTATCTGTCAACTCAGAAACCTTAAACTTATCTTTTTCTGCCAGCATTTTCAGTTCAACTAGCAGCTCCTGAAGAGAAGTATTTTCTTTCAAAGAATGATTCAAATCAACCTCTAGCTTTTCAAGTTGTGCTCTGAGTTTAGTTTCATTTTGTGAAAGAGTAGTCATATGAACACACTTCTGATTCAGCTGTTCCTGCAAGTCATTTAATGCTCCATCCTGCTTAACACCTTCTTCCTTCAGTAATGTTATTTTGTTATTCATCTCTTCTTTTTCATACCCACATATATGGATCTTTTGCTTCAGTTCTTCTATCTCTTGTTCTTTCTTCTGTAATTGGATTTCATATTTTTCCTGAAGTTCTTCAGCTTTTTCATTAAGTTTCTTCTCCCAGCTTGAGACAACATCATTGAGTTCTTGCTGATGTACCTCTGTGAGACTTTCTATTTGCTCCTTCTGGTTTGTTTCAAGTCTTGACACTGCATCACTGATTTCAGCTGAGTTAGCCTGTGACATTTCCAGTATTTTGGCATTGAACTGCTTTTCTTTCTGACTAAGCTCTAGGACAGTATTTTCAAGCTCTTTTTTAAGTTTGGCTTCCTGATCCACCAGTTTCTTCTTTAATGTTTCTTGTGTCTCCTTTGCCTTCTGCTTAACCTTTTCCATCTTCTTTTCTTGATTTTTAAATTTAGTTTCATATTCCTTGTGCAATGTACTAACACTGTCCTCCTTGGCTGACAATTTTTGTTTGAGAATCTCAATTTCTTTACATTGTTCTTCTCTTATTTGCAAAATTGTATTTTCTTTTTCTATCAACATTTGCTTTGTGTGCTCTTGTTCAACATTATTATCTTTAAGTTGGGACTCATATAATTGTGTTAAAGATTCTAGTTTTTGCTCCATTTCACTATTCTGTTTTTCAAGTTGCTGCATTAAGTCTTGCACCTGTGTTTTATGAGTATCTAACTCAATACAAACATTTTTCTTCTGTGTTTCAACTTCAGCTGTCTGATTGGTAAGAACAAGTTTTTCTCTTTCCAAGTTCAATATCTTCTCTTGCAACTGGGCCACCTGCTGCTCATATGCTTTTGCCTGTTCATGTGTGGTGCTCTGGTGTGACTGAATAAGATCCAGCTGAGTAGATGCCTGCTGGAGTTCCCCTTTGGATTTTTTAGTTTCTGCCTCTAAATTTGCTATATGAGCCTGCTGTTCTTTCAAATGCTTGTTCTTTTCCTCTAATAGAAGCCCTAGTTCATTAATTTGCTCTTTTAATGCCTTCTCAGTTTTCTGCATAGATATTTCTCGTTCTTTAATGATTCTGTCGACTTGTTGCTGATGTTGATTTTTTTGTTCATCCAGTCTGGCCTCTAATTCCTGCTTCATTTTATCTGTTTGATGTGTTAGAACAGAAAGCTGCTCTTCCAGCTTGGTACGGGCTTTTAATACTTCTGACAGTTCAGAAGATAAAGATTCCAGTTCTGTTTGCTTTACATCAAGTTTTTCTAAAGTCTTTTCATTCATCTCTTCTATGTGAGCCTGGAAGAGACTCTCCTTCTCCTTCAATAGGGTTTCTTTTTCTAGTTCATACTTTTCTCTAAATTTTTCCATCTCAGTCTGATGCTGTTGCTTTAAGATTTGGAGTCTTTCAGTCCAAAGATTATCCCGCTGATGCTGCAGGCTCTCCAGTTCTGCTGTATGTTTTTCAACCATGATTTTAAGTTCTTCACTGTGCTTATTTTTTTCAGCTTCCAAATGAACAGCTAAATTTTCTGATTGACTTTTGCTTTCTTGCAAGCTTTTTGCCAAAGAACTTTCCAATTCTAGAATTCTCTGTTAAAGAAAACGGATTTATTTTTAGCAACAATATACAAATATAATGTCTGCCACCCAAAGGTTAAAATTCAGAAAAATAACATTATATATTATACCAAACAATAAAATGACAAGCACTGTTTGTTCTGAATTACTAAAGGAATTATATTTAAAGAAAAGATTATATTTTTAACATACTTCATAATTCCAGATGCTTTCTACTTATTTGGCTAACAATTTCAATGACTTTCTTTTAGGGATATACTGGATAGTCAAGACAGAAGTACATCAAAATGCATAATAACATATATAAGAAGGTACACATTTTCCTTCCATATTTATTTTAAGGGTTATGGTATAGTACTTTATTACTTAATTTAATTTTTAGAAAAAAAATAATGTATCTGATTTTTCTACGCTATAAATTATTTGGAAGGTTTCCTTTAAAAAGGTACTTACCAAATTTTACCAAAGATTGCTATTACCTCATAAAAATATCAGTTTTGTTTCTAAAGGAAAAGAAGCTTAGTAAGAGCCATAGAAAGTCAAAAGGAACTAAAAAATCCAATCTCTTCATGTGACTGGTAAGGACCCAATTAATTTACAAAGCTACCAAGTATAAGACATAGGCCTCGTAAGTGATTATCTCATTTCACTATGCCACCTCCTATAAACATTAATAATGGAAAAAATAAAGCACAATTTGGAAGTGTATGGAAAAATAAAGCTCAATTTAGAAGTGTGGGTAGAGTGTGACTGTTTCACTGTCTAAATCAGCAAAAAGGTTAAAATCTAAATAGCATGTTTTCAAAATAGCACAGTTCAAACTATTGCTAAGGAAAAGGGACCAGAGTCCCTGACAAATATGCACGCTAAGGTGTGTCTGTGTGTGTATACATATCTGCATATACATATATGCACACATGTACATACAAACATGTTCAGTATAGGTCTATGTTTATTATGGAACACTTGGGAAAATCTTAAATACAAAAGCTGGGAATTGGTATAACTAGATTCTGAAATAAACAAAAAGTTAATGTTTAGGACATGGTGTGAGATGAAGGTGGACAAGCAAGAAAATGCTAGAAGAAGTACTACCTACAAAGTGAGGCCACTTTCTATATATCAAGGGTGAGTGGAACATGAAGCAGAGATGCCATGGAGCCTGAATACAAAGACGCAGAATGAGTGGCTGATGAAAATATAGCTAGCTAAAAGGCAAAATCAGAAGTACCATGTAGTATATACAGAGTCCAAACCCATGTCATGAATAGTACATACCATCTAAAAACACACACACACATAAATCTAACCCAGTAAAACAAAAGCTTCTCTGAAACTACGATGACTAGAAAGCTAATAGTAGTCTCCATAGACAAATAATTTCATAGTGCTGGGGCCCACACATTGTTTAACTTACAGTCCTGTAAGTTTCTGCTTCTTGCTGAAGATCCTGAAGTTTATTTTTACTCTCTATGAGGATTGCTTTTTTCTGTAACTCTAACTCTTCCAGGGCCAAAGATTCTTGCTGCTCTTTTTCTTGGGTGATCTTCAAATATTCTGATTGACTCTTCTCCTGTGCCAAAAACAATTAGTATCATCTTAAACCCACATAAATCTTTAGCATTCCCAAAGCATTTCCACAAGAATCATTTTTTTCATTGGAACTGCACGCATCACTGTGAGATAGGCAACATCACCATTTCTCTCATCTGCAGAAATGAGGCACAAAGCTATTTTCAACCATAGCTTTGCCACAATTACTCTTGCTATGAAAAGTTCTGTTCCAATAAGCCCATTACGTATGCTATCTTTCCATTACTTAAAATATTTTACAAAACACTGCTGAAAGTGAAGGATCTCATAACTTGCTACTTTGTTTCTGAGATTGGTACTTTACCACTAGGTCTAGAAATTAGATTTTAAATTTATAAACTTTGTGAAAAACATCTCATTCCAATAGGGTCCCTCACATGGAAAAGCAAATCAAAATCAGAAGATTACTTCTGAATACAAGGATAAGATCAAGGAAATATCTATAAAACAAAGCCTATCTATAAAACAAAGGAAATATCTATAAAACAAAGCCTACGGTTACTCTTCTCAGATGCTCTGGGTTCTAACACACCCTCAGTTTTGAAAAGCTTCTTTGTCCTTACTTTGTATCAATATTTATATTTATATTTGAAGTTTTTACTATTTTGAGAAGAAAAACTATAGAGAGCACTTTTAATGTTAAACTAGCAAACTAAGTGATAATTTCTTGATTGAACTCTTAATTACAGTAAGTGTACTTACCTATACTTATTGTTAGACATAGATAATTGAAAAAAGTATTTTCAAATCATTATACTCTGGTGAAGCATAATACTTTAAGGAATGATTATGTTCTACATTACACTGATTTTAAATATTTTCAATATACTGTATTGCTAAATTTAAAGTGTGTGTGCAAGTGTGTGTGTGTGCACACACTCCTGGGGACTTAATCCAGAGCCTTTACAATGAGTTACACGCTCAATTCTTTTTTGAGTCACTAGGCTCACCAAGTCAGGCTGGGCTCAAACTTGCAATCCTCCTGCCTCACCTTCTCAAAGGGCAGGTGTGTACTACCACATCCAGTAAATATATTTTATTTTATTTTATTTTATTTTATTTTATTTTATTTTAAAGAGAAAAAACAGAAAAATCAAGAAGCAAAGAAACAATTTAAAAAACAACAACAAAAGCAAAATGACAACAACAACAAAAAACAATGTTGGTGGGCCAGGGACCTAGCTCAGTGGCACAAACACCTGCTTGGGAAGCGCAAAATCATGAGTTCGATCCCGGTGCCAAAAATTAAAACAAAACAAAACATAAAAACAATGGTGATACAGGATTTCAAAACAAGATGATAGGAATTTAACAATGATTGTTATATTATATACTGGTATCCTCAAAGTAATTGCTCAGGCTACCAGATACAGGCGTGCAAGATTGACCAAACAAGGTAATTGCCCTATGAACAGTTTCTTTCCCTTTTACTGTATCTATTTTAAGTTTTGGATCTTACTGACTCTTTCAGTTTGTTATACTAGCAAGAAAATACAGTGTTTATAAAGGCAAGTCTGATTTATCTCACTTATTAGTAGGGTTTCTAGTTGCATCCATTTACCTATAAAAGCCTCAAGTTTATCATCCTTTATGGCTGAATAGTACTTCATCATATAAAAATATTACATTTTAAAAAATCTGTTTCTCAGCTTATGGGCATTTTGGTTGTTTCCAAGATTTAGCTATTACAAATTGTGCTGCCATAAACATGGGTGCACATGTATCACTGTGACATGACATTTTCAATCCTTCTGGGAAAATACCCAGAAGGGGAATATCGGGTCCACATGGAACCTCTAATCCTAGTTTAGGAATCTCCATACTGATTTCCATAGTGGTTACACCAGTCTACATTCCTAGTAACACAGGAGAAAGTTTCCTTTTTCCCCACTGCCATGCCAGCATTTATTTTTGGTTAATTTCTTGATGTTAGTCATTCTTTCTGAAGTAAGGTGCTATCTCAGTGTTGTTTTAATTTGCATTTCTCGAATGACGTCAAACTTTTTTATACATTTATTTGCCATTTTGATATCTTCATCTGAGAACTGTATATTCATCTCAGATGCCCACTTCTGGACTGGGTCTTTAAACTTCAGGGCCTGATTTTTTTTTTAATTCTTTATATGCCCTAGATATTAGTACCTTATCTTAGGCACAGTTGGCAAAAATTTTTTTTACCAGTCTGTGGGTTTTCTTTCCACTCTGCTGGTGATTTATTTTCATGTGCAAGAACTTTTTAGTAAGACAAGATTCCAGCTGTTGATTCTTTGAAGTACTTCCCAGGCAGTTTGGTTTTTGTTCATGAACTCCCAGCCTACCCCTATGTCCTTGAGATTTTTATGTACTTTGTCTACCATAGGTTTAGTGTTTCTGTCTTAATATTTAGATCTTTGATCCACTTTGACTTTAGTTTAGTGCATAGTGAAAGGCATGGGTGTAGTTTAAGTCTTCAGCATGTAAAAAGTGGTGTTTTTCCAACACCACTTATTAAAGAGGCTATCTTTTTTCCAGTGAACACATTTGGCCCCTTGTCAAAGATAAGGTAGCTAAGTGTGTTTGCAGTCTTCTGTTCTGGTTCACTGATTCTCAGGTCTGGTTTTTTTTTTTTTTTTTTTAGCAGTACTATCCTGATTTTTTAAATAGCTGCTTTGTAGTATAATTCCAAGTCTGGGATTGTGATGCTTCCTGCCTTGATTTTGTTGTCCAGGACTGCCTTTGCTATTCTAGGTCTCTTATGGTTCTATAAGGTATGCTAATGGTATATTGATTGGGATTGCATTAAATATGTATAACAGTTTTGGGAGTATGGCCATTTTCACAATGTTGATTCTTCCTATCCATGAGCAAGGTATATCTTTCCATTTTCTGAATTCCTCTTCAATTTCTTTTTTAGAGTATTATAATTGTCAATATATAAATCTTCTACATTTTTTGGTTGATTGATTCCTAAGTATTTCATTTTTTTAATGTTACTGTGAAAGTAGTGGTTTCCCTAATTTCTCTCTGAGAGTCTGTTGTTTGTGTACAGGAATGCTATTGACTTTTGAGTACTGATTTTGTACCCACCTATGCTGCTGAATTTGTTTGGTCTAACACTCTGTTGGTTGAGTTTTTGGGGTTTCCTATGTAGAGTATCATACCATCTGTGAATAATGATAACTTCTTGTTTTCTTCTATTTATTTCTCTCTCTTGTCTAATTGTTCTAGCTAATGTTTCCAGAACTATATTGAATTGGAGTGGTGATAGTGAACAACCTGTCTTATTCCTGATTTTAGACTGAACACTTTCAGTTTTTGATCATTTAATATGATGTTGGCTGTTAGCTTGTCAAAGATAACTTCTATCAGACTGAGATAAAGATCTTCTATTCTGATTTTCTGTAGGGCAGTTTTTTTTTATAATGAATGAGCACTGAATTGTATCAAAAGCTCTTTATGTATCTATTGAGATGATCATGTGATTTTTGTCTTTCATTCTGTTAATATGGTATATTACCTTTATTGATTTGTGTATGTTGAACCATCCCTGCATTCCAGGGATGAATCCCACTTGGCTGTGGCATTTAATCTTCTTGATGATTTGCTGCATTCTGTTTGCTAGTATTTTACTGAGGATTTTTGCATCTATGTTCATTAGAGAGACTGGCCTTTGGGTTTTTGTCTGGTTTTAGTATCAGGGTAATATTTGCCTCCCAGAATGAATTAAGAACAATTGCTTCCCCTTTAATTTCATTAAAGAGTAAGTAGTACTGATATTAAATCATCTCTAAATTTCTTGTAGAATTCAGCTATGAATCCATCAGGACCAGGATTTTTTTTTGCTGCTAAGTTTTTAATTACATTTTCAATTTTATTAACTGATACCAGATTATTCAAAAATTTTGTATCACCTTGACGCAGCTTTGGTAATTCATATGTTTCTAGGAATCTGTCCATTTCTTGTGTTTTCGATCCTATGAGAATAAAGGTTTTCAAAGTAGGTATTGATGATCTTCTATATTTCAGAGGACCTATAGTGATTTTACCCTTTTTGATTCCTTACTGCATGAATTTGAGTTTCTTCATTCCTTTCTTTGATAAGGTTGGCTAGAGGTTTATCAATTTTATTTATTCTGTCAAAGAACCAACTTTTCAATTCATTAATTCCTTCTATTTTTTTTTAGTCTCAGTTATATTTATTTCTGCTCTGATCTTTATAATTTCCTCTCTTCTTTGGGCTTTGGGCTTGACTTGTTCTTCTTTTTCTAGAAGTTTGAGGAACATCATTAGGCTATTTGTGCTTATTCTGTCTTCCTGATACGAAAATTTACCACTATAAATTTCCCTCTGAGGACTGCTTTCATCCCACAGGACCTGTGCATCCTACCGGTTCTGGTAAGTTGTTTTTGCATTTTCATTTGTTTGTAGATATTGCCTAATTTCTTCTTCAATTCCCCATTGGCTGTTCAGTAGGGTGCTACTTAATTGCCATATGTTTATATAGCTTTTGAGCTTTTGTCATTAATTTTCAATTTCATTGCACTATGGTCAGATAATGTAAGGGGATAATTTCAATTCCTTTGCATTTACTTAAGCATGTTCTATGGGCTAGTATATGATCTATTCTAGAGGGAACATCCTATGTACAGCTGAGAAGAATGTGTATTCTGATGTTGGAACACTCTGTACATGTCTACTAAGTCCATTTGTTCACAAGTTTGATTCAGTTATTTCTTTGAAGATTTTTCATCTAGTTGATCTGTCAAGGGCTGTTAAGGTCCCCCACTGTAAGTGTATTGTTGCTTATTTAATTTTTTCATGTCTATTAATATTAGGCTTACACAGTTGGGTATTCTCATATTTGGTGCATATATATTTATGATTGTTATTTCTTCCTCTTGAAGTTTTCCCCCTACAAGTATGTAGTAAGCTTCTTTATGTCTTTTGATCATTCTGAGTTAGAAGTTCACATTGTCTGCAAATGGCTACTCCTGCTTTTTTCTGGGTTCCTATTACATGGGATAATGTTTTCTATCCTTTGACTTTCAGTCTATGAATTTCCTTTTGAGTTAAATGTGTTAATTATATGCAGCATACATTGGATTTCGTTTCTTGATCCAGTCTGCCAATCCGTTTCTTTTGATTGGTGAATTGAGGCCATTTATGTTAATGGTTATAACTGATATGTATTGCCTTATCTTTGTCATGTTATCTTTCTGCTTTTGGTTCCCTACTTTTCCCCCCTCTGTTTAACTGCTTGTCCTGCTTGTTGGTTTCTGTTGTTGTTCTTGGTATTATGGTCATTTTTATATCTTTCTAGAATGTCTTTCAGTACTCTTTGTAGGGCTGGTTGGGTGGTCATGAAGTTCTTCAGTTGTTCTTTGTTGTGGTAGTATCTTATTTCTCAATTGATTTTGAAGGATAATTGTGCAGGGTACATCAATCTGGGTTGGAAATGTTTACTTCCAGGACTTGACATACTTCATGCCAAGATCTTCTTGACTTGATGGTTTGTGTTGAGAAGTCTGCCATGATTCTAATAGGCTTTCCTTTATAGGCAATCTGTTTCTTTCTCTAGCAGCTTTTAATAGTCTGTTCTTATGCTGAATTTTTAGTATCTTGATAATTGTATGTCAAGTTATTTTGGTTATGATAAATTGGAGTTCTATATGCTTCACTTATCTGTATGTCAGGTTCTTTTCCCATGTTTGGGAAGATTTCTATTACTTCTACAAATATCTTTTTATGTCATTTGTGTTGTCTTCTTTTTCGTGAACACCCATCAATCTTACATTGTTTCTCTTTGCATCATCCTGCAGCTGTTAAATTGTTATTTCCTGATTCATTGTTATTTTTAAGAGATCTTTCCTTTGATGATCACCAGCTTGATCACCAATCTTGTCGACTGCATTTATGCAGTTTTCCCATCTTTCAACGCAATGGATTTCTTGGATATCTCCTTGAAGTGTTTCATGTATTCTGATTGTTTCCTGTATTGTTCATTCAAGGTTTCCATTATTTTCCTATGCTCCTCTTTTTTTTTTTTTAACCTATGTCTTCTTTGGATATACTTACCAGTTTTTTTTATTATGTTTATAATTTCTGCTTTTCTGAGAGATTGTGATCTGATTTCCATTATAGCTTCCTTGAGCTGTTTCTTTACTTTCATTTGCCATCATTTCAGAAATTTCACCCATGTCTATGTCTCCTGTACTTGATCTGGATGGGCTGGAAATTCGAGATTGCATTTTCTTTCATTTTGGCATTTTCCTGTGTTCCTCCAAATCAGCCGGATGGTAAGTCCTAGTTGCTTCCTGTACTGGTAGCATATCTAGCAGTGGGCCTCACTGACTGTGGCCAATAGCTGTAGGTCTCTGAGTGCGAACCCTTGTCCCCGTGGACCTCAGAGATAATTCCCAGGTGTGAGTGGGTCATTGGATATAGACTCCCAAACCCTGCAGGCACTGAGGGTACCCAGATGACTGTGGGTTGCTGGGTGCAGACTCCCAAACCTGTGAGCCTCACCAAAGGTTCCTGGATGACTCTGGGTCACTGGGCACAGACTCCCACATTTCATGGGCCTCACTAAGGGTTCCCAGATGACTGTAGCTCACTGGGCACAGATTCCCAATCTCCATGGGCCTTATTAAGGGTTTTTCAGATGACTGCAAGTCATTGGGTGCAGATGTCTGAGGTCTTCACAGATAGTAAATATATTTTAAATGCAATTTTCCTGCATTTGAATAAAAATAACAGGAAAATTTAAACTTGAATTAAGAAAGGAAGGCAATGGTGGCACACACCTATAACCCCAGTACTCTGGAAGGCTATGGCAGAATGACCTCAAGTTCAAATTCAGCCTGACAACTTAAGAGACTTAGACCCTGACTCAAAATAAAAATTTAAAAAGAGCTGGGGATACAGCTCAGTGTGAGGGCCTTGGGTTTCCATCTCCAGCACTGCAAAACAAGAAAAACAAAACAACAACAACAAAAAGGAAGAGATGTGTATGTGTCTGTCTTTTCTTTCTTTTCTTTTTTTTTTAATTTAAAGAGAAAAAAAACCCCAAACAAAACAGAAAGAGGGTAGCAACAATACAGAATTCCAAAGGGAAAAGGAAAAAAAAGAACAACCACCACAACAACAACAAAAAAACGAAAACACTAAGAAATCACCACTTGATAAGTTACATACTGTCATCACTGGAAATAGTTGTTCAAGTTACAAAATTGTCTTTTCGTTCAACTTGGAATATATCCTAATATATCAGTTCCTAAACAACAATACTAATAATGTCAATGTGTAAGGCCCAGCGGCTCCAAAGACCCCAAATTGCTCTAGCATGAAAGTCCACAGCTGGTTTTCATTAAAGGTTTTTTAGCACTATTTCCAGTTTCACTTAAATTTCACTTTTTTCCTTAATTTCCACGCCCCATTTATTTTCCTGCTCCTATTTTTAATTTGTACTGTTCTGCTATAGTTTTATAGAGTTTTGTAAGTTCTTATAAACTACTTACTTTTCAGGCTAACAAAAAATGCAAATTAATGTCTATCTATGTGTAAATTTAACAACCACACACTAATTTCCTATACTTCAGTCAATTCAGCAGTATGTAAATTCATGTGCCTATTTGCTCCACAAAGTACACTGGGAAACTTGCTACGTTGGTTCAAGAATTCTTCCTATTAGAAATTGCCTGAAGTTCAGACCCAACCAAGAATGGAGAAAACAGTGTATAAAAAGAAAGAAATTAAAATTTTAATGACTATTTCCCATCCTTTTGCACTCATCACATTTTAAAATTATACATATTATTTTACGACTTCATTTAAAACAAACTACATTTTCAATATAGCATTCCTTAGAATAGTTTGTATACAAAAGGCTTCTGCAACTGAAGAAAAATATTTCTTGCTTTAAATTTTATCAGTTGAACAAATATTACAGCAAAAACATGAATCTTTGCTTTTCTGGTTACTCATCTTGTTAGTTTGGTAAATTTTTAAAAATTTGTTTATTCTTTGGACAGCATATTGACTTTTTTTTTTCTTCTTTAAAGTATAATTCAGACAAACTTTGGAAGCAATGACTTTTGGATATATTCAGTTCACTGAGTTTTTAGACATTCTTCCAAATTATGGAGTCACTGTTTCAATTAAACTTTCTTCTTTTTTTCTCTTAATTATAGATTAATGGTAATGTGGAAGGATAAACAAATTGATGAAAGCTTTATTGATGGAAGATCAATACATTTAATTTTCATATAGTACTAAGCTAATAAGCTCTGATGGTCTTTTTTTCACCTACCTCCTATCCTCAGGTCATGGTTGCCAGTGGTCTAACCTTAGGCTAGAAGGCAAGAGTGAGAGAAGATAACTCTTTCAACTCTGTAAAGTTTAGCTATAACAGAAATAAAATAGGTACTTACAAGAGCTACTTTCATTTGATCCTCTAATTCTCTTTCTCGGGCCTGAAACTTCTTGGTCAATTCTTGTTCTTTGCTGATCAGCTCCGTTTCATGCAGTTTCTGTAATTTGGCAATTTGTTCCTCTGAGGATTTCTGAAAATCAGTCAAATAGATAAGGTGAAAATATGTATGTATGTTGCTACAAACTTTATGGAGGACAATTTACTCTGAATGAATTAAAAATGCTACCTCCCAAAAAGATGCTATCTTATTTTTAATCTTTTCAAGTTTATAGAAAATAATCATTGTAGTTCTAATGTGCATAAATCTTAACTTTCTGATAAAACATTTTTAAATGTTTAGCAGGAATCTATCACTTTCCTCTTTCAACTGCCTGACTAAATCCTTGATTTCGGGTGGAAGATGGTGCTATTTGTTATTTTCTTAATGATTTATGGAAGCGTTTTACTGAGAGTGTAAATTCACTTGTTCACTAAAAGGTTATTTTTCTCCACATATTTTTTTCAGTCACTTACAAACAGACTAGGCAAGGACTTTTTTGATCAAGTCTTGTGGAGGATTTTCTACTGAAGAAGCTAAACAGCTCTTCAAAGATCTTAAAAGTCAGCAAGCCAGGTAAGGTACATCTCAGTTCATATTAGCCCGATGTGGAAAAAGCAAAGCTTAAAAGGATCCAGAAATCTGAACATTAAATTAATTTCTCTATCAAAGTATTTTTCCCTATGTTTAGAACATCAAAAAAGATGAAGTCTAAAATACAACTTAACTCTTTCCTATAAAGACGATACCAAAAACACAAACTTAAGTTTCAAAATTGTTGTAGCCCATTTCAGTCCAGAAATATGCTTACTTTCATTATGTCAACAACCTCCTGTTTCACCCGACTTAATTCCTGTTCAAGACTGGTGCGTTCCTGCTCACTTGCTTTTTCAATAGCTTTTATTTGTTCATCCATTTCTTCTTTCATTTTTCTCCGCGCCTCTTCTGTTTTTTGGGCTGTACTCAAGGCCTTTTCAAGTTCCTCAAAAGCTACAATGAAAATAATAGAAAACAAGTATCTCAAGAAATATTATCACTGAGTTAAAGTGTTTTACATTCAACTTAAGAGAACTAAGAGCAGCTGTAGCAGGACAGGTTAAAAAAACACATCATTGTTCTAAACCAACAGATACTTCTGAGGTGTTCAACAAAGACACAAGAATTGTTCAGTCACCACAGCCAGTATTTTTGTTGCATTCTGGATTACGACATTAAGACTGCTTATAAGTCTGACCTCAGAAATTTGAAAAGTATTACATTATTAAAGATTCCTCACTTTGCCTAACCATTGTCCTTATGGATGAAAGACTTGTCCCTACTTCTATACTATATAACTTCAATTGCTTTTTTGTTTGCTCTATTAGTTCTTAATTTATAATCAATAACTATGCAATATTAGCATATACTTAATAGAATATATTTAAGAATGGTAAAGCTATTCTTTCAATTCTTTTAAAATCTTCTCAAGCATATATAAAAAAAGCAGGAGTTCTAAGCATTAATGTACTGTTGTTTTCTGTCTCTCTCCTCCCAACCCCATCTTGGAAAGGGTCTGTTTCTCAGACTGGCCTCTCATGCTATCTCAGCTACCTAAAAATGTACTGTGCCTTTGAACTGAAAACTACTACTTGTATAAGTTTCAAGCTAGAGTTGCTTTCAGCTGACTAAAAAAATTAACCAATTAAACAGTGTATGGAAAAACACTACCAGCAGGGAGTTCTTGGGTGAAACAAGTAGGAATTCAGGCCCAACAAAAATAATCACGTTAGCTAGAGTAGTCAAATCTTTAAGAAGCTCAAATAGCTCATCTAGCATCCAACAAAATCAGAAAGGAAGACTGCAACACCTGGGTAATTTGGCACCAAAAATGGGTATGTGCATGCACACAGATTTTTGTGTATGTGTGAAATATATATATATATATATATATATATATATATATATATACACCATGACATCCTGTGAAAATCCTACTGCTTGTGTCATACTATAGTATTTCCTTTAGTTGTCACCGAATAGAACACCCTCCATTACACAGATTTAGATTATAAACAAAAGTCAATGCTCAAGAAAGGTTTTCAGTGACATCAAGAAACACGTTCAGGGAAGATAGTTCCCTGACCTAGTTGTATAAGAAGTATGGGAAACTCAAAAAAAGTTTTTTATTGATCATAGGTTGTTTTTGAACGCCAGAGGTACCAGCACAGGAATTGCATACCTGAAGACAAACACGTATTAAAGTAGTTTCTTAGTGGTAAATTAAGTCAGGTATAGAAAAGAGCAGAAGGCTAAGCTCTGATAACAACTGGGAAACAAAATTTCAGTTTAAAAAGTAATTTCTAAGGTAACTATAAATCTTTGATATAAAAAATCTACTCAATTCATTAATGTTATATACTTAAGGTAGAAAACTGATGCTCAAATATGTTACAAATTTCAAAAGAATATTAATTAGCAGAAGTCATTTTTAAGATCCTTAATCTAAATTTACTATAATTTGCCTACAACCACCAAGACGGTAATTCTTAGAAATAAATATGCTGAAAAATAAAATGTTTAAAGAAAGTTTTTAAGCTAGCTACTCTTTTTATAGTTTTATTTAATTTTAATTTTTATTGGTATACGTTTACTGCACATAATGACCTCATTCTTCATAGGGAGTTTGTACTGTAGACAGTGTATCTTACTGTGTTGTATTTTTTCATTCCCTTCTCTTCCTACCCTTCTTCTATCTTTTGGTTTCATCCCCTTTGTAAAAAAAAAATCTATCTCCCTATTTTCTATTATTTATCTTTTATTTTGTTCTTTATATTTTAGATTTTATGTATAAGACAAATCATGAGAAATTTAAGCTTGCATGTTTAATTTATTGAAAATATGAAATGCTTAATGAATTTGGGTATCATTCTTGTGCAAGGGCCATGCTAAACTTCTCCATATCATTCCAATTTTAGTATATGTGCTGCCAAAGTGAGCACTAGCTAACTATTATTTTACTGTAAGTTCTTGTGTCAAACACACAGAAATACCTGATCATTTGTACTACCATGAAATTAACATCCTCAATTAAAAATTGGTAAAATAAAGTAACTGTGAGAAAGAGATTCTATAGTAGAGTGCTTATAGCTTAATTTGTGCTGACGATTTAAATAAACATGGAAAAGAAATGAGTATTTTTAATGCTGAGATATCTTTAACATTTTCATCATTGTCATCATCATTATTTAGCAAATAATCTTAATCTTCGAAGTATTTCACAGAAATATCGTAAATCAGGCTCTGACAACCTATCATTATGATGTTCTCCTGGAGTTTAAATGGAAACTTTGGTCCATGAAACAAAACTTCACATAGTCAATATGAGGTAAATTGTTTTCATTTTTTAAATTCTAGACTTCAGTATAGTAGAAAACTAAGTATAATTTTCTCATCTCTCAAAACAAAAATTCTTTAAGTTCCTAGTTAGATATAACCTTCCAATAAACTGAGTTTGCTAAACTTAGTAAATCTTACAATATGATTTAGTTTTCCTAAGTCACCTGATCACCCACCATATAATGATTAAAAGAGGGTAAGTTTGGCTCCATAGTACTTTTCATCTAAATTTAACTCTCTATTATGCTTTTTTTTTAAAAAAAGGCAATTTCACATCTTAACAGGAATCTTTGAATCCAACATCCTCATTCAAATGAGGTAACTGCAGAATCCAAATTTGCCCTTACATGATAAATCAACTTACAGGTACTTGGGAACTTTTTAAACATATATTTTTATTAGTGCCTATTAACTCTACAAAATGCTATGTTTCAATGTGGTATCTTGACACATGCACATAATGTATTCTTACCATATCTATTTCTCCTATTCCCTTCTCTCACACTCTCCTTCCCCTGTTCTGATCCCTGTCCTCTTATCTAACACTTTCCTACCAATCAATAGTAGAAATTTAAAACTAGATTTAAGAAGCAGTCCTTGCAATATTTTAAAAAACTACGAATGTTGATAATGATCAAGCTCAGCTGAATAACAGTATTTTTACCAACCTAGAAAAATCAATTACTAGTTGTTTCTGTCAACAAAACATAGTATATTATACCTCTGATAGACATCAAAATTCACTGTTTTCTACCTCCATCCTGTCTTAAGGATATGTTAAATATCCCTAAAAAAAGCATTAAAGCACATTACATAGAATCATATACATACAAGGTTATTTCAAAGCCATTGTGGATTCTGTACTAACACAAAACAAGTCACTCCTTCATAGGAAATCTGCCTCCAACAGTGATACCCATTTCAATATCTGAGAAGAACACAATGAGTCTACTTAGTAACCAGAAGCATCTAACTTCTGATCCTGTGACCACTACACAAAACAAAAGTAGTATCCACACCTGTAATAGTCTAAAAGTTATTCCCCTGCTCATTCCAAAGTGAAAGTATGCTATAATTACAAGTACTAAAGAAGTAAGTTCTGAATATCCACAGAATTATCTTTCAATTACTAATAACAAGTAAATGAATAGGGAGGGGAAAAAAAGCATGCATCAGTCATAGCTGACAAGTCTGCCAACATGCAAGAGGGTGCAGGAAAACCAGTCAAGACTCACACTGGACAGGAAGGCTAAGCACAAGCTGCCGCAGAATGTTGCAAGAACACACTGTATTCTTCCAAAGCAAAATTCAATGTATCTCAGGCAATTTTTATTTAAAAAAAAAAAAAAAAAACCTTTGAAAATAGTCATAAGCAAAAGTTTAACCAACCTTAAACATGGGCCTCTGTCAGTTAAAGTAAAATACAGGACAAAACTTTTATTGCTTAACTCCTCACTCTTGACTTAAAATGAGACTTACAAACGTTCATGACAATTATAAAAAGAAACAATGCTCATATAAGAGTTAAGTGAGAAAGGCTGACAATCTACAGCTCAATAATCCATTCATTTATCAAATGTTTACTGGATGTTTGCCACTTGGCGAGTCGTATGCTAAGTATTGACATACAGAAAATATTTCTGAAAAAGACAGCTGAACTAATAAGGAAGGGAGTGAGATAAAAGAATTGTTAGACAAAGCTAAGAATACTGTATTGTTTCTGCCATTCTACCACCTCTTCCTCTCCTCATCCTAAGCAAACTGATCAGTTATAATAACAAATGCCAGAATTTTGATGCTTCACGTTGTATTACTGTTTTGCTGCTCTGTCCTAGAAACAACCCAACAACAAAGCTAACACAACCCACATCTACTTCCACTGTCAGGAATAAACAAAGATGTAGAATGAGGAATGACTGCCAACCTCCAAATTAACTGCTAATCCTAAGAAGCCAGCGAATGACACAAAACTAGTAAATCAATGCTTACATCGCTATCCTAGCCACCTTTGGCTTTTACAAAAAGCAGCTATAAAAATGCATGTGGCATAGACTTTAAAAAACAGGCACTGTAAAATGAACAAAATGCAAGTCAACAGGAAAAGCAACAAAAAGTTTTGCTTATTAGGATTCTCGTCCAATTACTGAACCTCCATTGTAAATAAATTTAAAAATCTAGAGCAGCGATTTTCAATGTGTGTTCTAAAGATCTTGGGGGTCCTGGGACCCTCTCGGAGGATCTGTGAGGTCCTGCCTTTTCCAAATATGTATCTGTGTGGAGCAGATTTTGTTCATGTTTCAACCAGAATAACATGTGACAGCAGACTGCAAAAACAGCCATTAAAACTCAGCTGTTTTGCATTATGCCAAACAATGTGATAAAATTATAAAATAAATCTTTTCTTCCCACTAGACTACATTTTGCAAACTATAGGGGTATTTCACAAAAATATTTATGCTAACATGCAATAGGTTTGTAACTGTTACTTTTTAAATGGATTCAACATTTTTATATTTATAGTCTTAATTACTACTGCAATAAGTAGCAATATTAGAATCCACATAAATATAGCTGTTTGAAATTGCCAATAATTGTAAGAGTGGGACCCTCTCTTATTTACAATAAATTGTAAAGACATTCCAAAGATGAAAAAAAAGATGCAGCTTGAAAGCTACCTACTGCTTATAAAGGTTGCATAAATGAAAATAAAATACCGCCACCTAGTGGTACAGACCTAATGGTACAATGCATACAAATAAATAGGAGCCTTTAGAGATTTAATAAATATCATATTTCCACTGTAAATATTTTAAGCCACTTTCCAAAGTATATAAAAAAATTCATTTTATTAATGTACTATACTTTGACCTTCAAAAACTTACAAATATATCTAAATTCTCATGCATTCCTTACATACAAATTTATGAAAAACCTTTAAAACATCAAGGATAATCTTAGAAATTAGGCTAAATAAATTTAATTAAATTGGAGGTATAAACCACAGCAAACAAATGTATTTTTCCAGTTTCTGATGCCTTCTGTAAAGGTAACACTCTCAGTAACACTAGTAAGTGCAATTTAAAATCCATTTAAAATAATGATTGTTTTTATCAGATATTCATTTAGTATTGAAATATGTACATATTACTTATCTAATATGGCATACTTAAAATCTACTTTGACTCATACTTTTATTGTAATGTTTTGCCTGAGAAACATGGAATTTTCTTTTTAAAGCTTTTTCTAAGTACCAATGATAAGTAGGGGAAGGAAGCCCTTACCCCAGTCCTGTTCATACAAGGCTTGGGAAAGGCACCATGATTCACTTATTGGCATGTGTGGATGCACAAAAATAAGATGTTTTGTGAGACTTAAAACTCCAAGAAAACTGTTACATAAATTATCAGCAACAAAGCATATAAATACACATGTGATTTTGGTTTATCATATACAATGTATAAATCTTACACATTAAACACAAAACTATTTTAAAGATCCTTCATACATCAAATAAATATGTTCCATTGGATATCTTTGGTGTATCAAGCTTATACTATAAAAAGAAATAAAAAGCTTTCCTGCACAAACACAATGTGACAATAAAAAAGCAAAGAATGTTATGAGTCAATCCAAATTTTTAAATGCAGTCAATCATATAAAACACGTAACTTCAGCAAAGACAGGATATATGAAAGGAAAACAGTGCTTATGAAAGTCAGTGTACTCTGAAAACTTTCTTAATCCAAGCAGTATGTTTTATTCAGCCTCTATAATTACAGGCAAGAACATTTGTAATGGACAGGGGCTTAACACTGCAGTATGGGTTTTTGTTTTGTTTTATTTGGTAATGGCTATAACAAAGGTAACCAAAAACAAACAAACAAAAAAACTAAAAGTGTCTGAAAGGGTAAGAATTTATCCTGAGGTGAACATGATGACACATGCCTGTAATCTCAGTCTTCCAAGAGGTTAGGCAAAAGAATTCAAAATTGAAGCCCAGCCTGGACAACTTAGCAAGACTTTTTCTGAAAGGAAATTTTCTCAGGTTTAAAGAGAATACTTTTGTAAGGTCCCCAACCACTTTATTCATAAAAACCTGCAATGAGATGGAGAAAATTTTATCACCACAGATGGTGTCAATCAACTATTTATTTTTCATCCAACCTAGTTCCCTCCTTAACACCTTACAATCTCACTTCTAAAATCATTCCTCAAAACTGTATCCTGGGAATCAACTCCTCACCAAATGCAACTTCTCCACTTCTTATAACACCTCTTACGTCTTCCTTCCAAATAAATATTCAGAATTCCTGAGACTTCTTGTGATAATTTCTTTTTTCTCATTTATTTGTCTCTACCAAACTCATATCTCTGTGGTAAAGAACAGACTCTGGAACCCTATGCTTGGATTAAAATCCTGATTACATACTCAACACTCTGGCCATGAATATAGACAAATTATATAACTTCTATGTCCTTAGATGATGATCCTTATAAAATGACAACACTAGTACTATCTCATCGATTTTTAAGAATTAAATACAAGTAAAGCACCGATAACAAAGACCTGCTAACATAACTATGTGCTGGCTAGCAGAAGTATTCATAGTGGCTACAGCAGCAGCAGCAAGGGCCAACCAAGAATAATAGCTGCTGCTATCACTACTGTGCCGTAAAACTTCTAGAGGAAACCAGCTTTCCCTACAGATTTGCAGAAATCCACCCCAGCTTAATAACTGCTGAAAGATGCTTCGGTTTCTTAATTTCAAATGCCTACAAGTCAATTCCATTTGAAAAGCTCTGAAGTACCTAAACAAATTCATCATCTGATTCCAATCTTTAACTTCCTCACTTAGGTTCCTGATTATAACTACCCTACATCCAGTCTCCTGATTAAAACTTTGAGTCATCACAGATTTCTATTTTTCTCCTTCAAGTTAATCAAATGCTGAATTCTACACCTTCTACCTTTCCTCTCCTCCAAACCACCATCCTAATCAAAGCAGCCAAAATTCTAAGCTCCTCAAACATAGATTTCTGCCTTTGCTTCCAAGTTTGATTTCCCACTTCATTTTTTGTACATAACGTAGCTTCTACAACATTATACTTTCCAACTACTGGTTTCATATTGCCTTGTATATGGAAATCCAAATGCAGCTTTTAAGATTCTAATGGTCAGTTTTTTCATAACCCAACTTCATTTCCCACTTTAGCAAAAATGACTCCTATGTACTCTGTGATCATTGTGCCTGTTTATGTCTTGTAGCAAATAAAATGTGTCCCGTTCCCAACCTCTGCATTTAAGACCACCCTACTCATTATTAAGGCCCAACTCTCATAAGCTTCTCGATCTAAATGCACTGTTCACTCTGCCCCCTCCTCTTCCTAACATGTCTCCTTTTCTAGCATTACTCAACACTGCATCTTGCTGAATACTATACCACACTACACTATGCTGGTCTCTAATTTTTACGGCCTAGTATTTATCGTGTCAAAATATAATGTTATATTATATATGACAATGAATTGTTCATTATTCCCTTTTGAAGTATACTATACTTTATGCTTTTTGCTCACCCTTGAGCAACTACAACATAGCCATTATTTAATAAGCACCATACAGTACTTAAGTTCCTAAATTTTAATCTTGAGTTTTGATATTCTAAGGCCACAATCAGTAAATATTTTCTATAAGTGGCCAGATGTTAATATTTTGTTTTATAGGCAACTTGCAGGATGTGTCACTTTTTTTTTCTTTTTTTGAACCACTTAAAAACATAAAAGTTGGGTCGGGGGTTTAGCTCAGCAACGTAAGTGACTGCTTGGCAAACTCGAGGTCATGAGTTCGATCCCCAGCACCAAAAAAACAAAAAACAAAAAAACCCCAAAAACATAAAAGTCACTTTCAGCCTGAAGGCTATACATAAACTGACCACTGGCTAGATTTAACCTATGGACCATGGTTTGCTTATCACTGCCTTCTCTAACGAGCAGCTTGCTGTCTACAGTATCTATAGTTAAACATTTTTATCAATATTTAATTATCATTGGTCAATATTTAATTTTTAGAAAATTGGCAAAGCACTTTTAAAAGACTTTTTCCTCAATCACAAACAAGTAACTGCTGAGTTCTTACCGGCTCTTTCAGACTTTTCTTTCTGTTCCCGTAATTCCTCTCCCTGTGTGGTCATCTGTTTAATGCGACTACGAAGCTGAACAATTTCTTCTTCTTTCAGTTCCAATGTTTCATGCATCTGACGTTTTGTCTCTGCTATTACCATTCCCTGAACAGAAGTGCAGACTCTAAAGCATTTGTTTAACAAAACTATATCATCAACAGCACAGCTTAAACTTAATTTGAAAGAAATAAAAAAAATTTCTCTCTCTCTTTTTTTTGATACCAGGAATCAAACTCATGACCTCACTCTTGCGAGGCAGGCACTATGCCACTAAGCTATATCCCCAGCTCAATACAGCGTAAGAATTTCAGTGTTTCATGAACTATCGTCTGTTTCGCTCTAGGCCTTAGTTACTGGCATGGTACCAGGATATTTTCAATGTAAAAATTATTTTAATAGTAACTTTAATCTTTTGAGCATTAAAATATATTTTTAGTTAAAATATTTATAATTTTTCTATAAGTGTGCTGTAATTTTCCACATCTTAATCAGTGTATGCTGGGCATGGTGACGTACACCTATAATCCCAGCACTTGGGAGGTTAAGGCAGGAGTTCAGTGCCAGCCTGGGAAACAACGTGAGTTCCAGGCCAGCCTGAACTTCATAATGAAATCCTATCTCAAAAAAAAAAAAAAAAAAAAAATCAACTTACAATGAACAAAATACAACCTTACTAACTTGGTTCAGGATCATAATGAACTAGAGTCACTAAGCCAGCCTGTAACATGCAGATAATCCTAGAGATCTCAAAGAGTACAACTCCTGCTGCTACGGTAGAAGGAGCAAGACTGCAGGACGGATCTACCTGGTTTTTCTCTTTCCTCCTTTGACTGTCTGTAGTCCCACCACTACTCCTTATCACTGTCAGTAAGGCACCCCATTCCTCCAGTTTGCTAGATGCTTCTGTTCCCTTTATGTAGATAATCTACACTAGAATGAAGGTCACTAAGGGAAAAGAGATAACCAAATTATTATATAATAAATCTATAATTTGGGACAAAAAAATGGAGTAGTCAAATGATTTCTTGAAAATGTGTTCAGATTTGATGACAGCTGTTTTATGATGTTAAAAGGGTTGTGGAGCCTTGCTTTACAGTACCGACTTTCACATGATTAATATAGAGAGACAGATCACAACCAAGTCAGGGAAACATTGTTAATAAAGTTTCAAAACAAAATCATGGGCCTTCGGTTTCTTCAAAAACCAGATCACAACAGAAAAAGAGTGAGGACACTTGAATCTATAGATTAAAAGAAGTCTTAAGAGTTGGACCCATCAATTGCAAGGAAAGAAATTCGTTCAGATCATGAGTCATAAAAAGAAATGTACAGAAATCTGAAAATAGGTATCAAATTGAATAAAGAAATTATTAAGCTGTTAGATGTAATCATGATAATGTGGTTTTATTTTTGTAAAAATAGAGAACTTTGTTTTAAAGATATAAAATAGCATAGATATAAGCCAGCAATATTAAAGGAAATGACTGGTGGTGTGGAACAAACTAGGAGCTGCTTTTAAAAAGCACCCAAGAACCTGGGGTTAAAACAAGTCAATACTGTCACCTCAACTCCCGCCTGCCAAGGATAAGTCCTCTGGTCTCCTTATATACTCTAAAATCCTTATGTGAAAATGTTTGCTTAGGTTAATATACACATTATCACTTCTTTATTTTCTAGGCAACTTATCTGAGATTAATCTGTTCCCCATAATATTTGAAAGAATATACTGAAATCATTCACATTTAGAATGCTTTCACTATAAATAAATTTTCTCTGAAAAGTACGTATGTACTGTACACACAGATTTCCTTGGCAGAAGTCACTCAATCTATAGATTAAAATGCTGACTAGAATCAAGAAATTAAGGATAGAGAATCAGTTTCATATGATGTAAAACTAATGCCAGTATTTAGATCTAGAAATTAAAGATTTTTCCTAGAAACAGCTGCAATAATTTGGGAAAGCAGGACTATGAATGCTTCCAATTGCTTTCAAAAGTGAATTTTGGGGCCCCCTGACAAATTTTAGTAATCATAGTTTGTTGTTTTACCTTATCTTGTTCAAGCTGTTCAATTAAGTTCTTTGCATCACGCAACTGAGTGATAAGTTTAGTCTTCTCAGCCATATGAAGCTCCTAAAAGAATTTTAAAAATTTATTTCCATCTCTAATAAAGATTGTCCTCATATGAAAACTCAAACATCTAATCCAGATATATCTTATACTTTAGTAGGAGAAAAGTACGTAAGAAGTCTAGTGGCAGAAAATACTAGACTAGGAAGTCTCAGAAGTGAAGTAGATGCTATGAAGCCAAGAGCATTTTATGCCCAAACAAGGATACTTTCTCCATCTTGTCTAGGGAGAATGAAAGAAGGCTTTTCTCAGAAGTGGCACAGGCTACACTGGAGCCTATGGATCTAGCTTTACAGTGTTAAAACAAAACTCATTTGCTTTTTTACCTTCATCTTTTCTAGTTCTTGAAGCCTTTCATCAAGTTGTTCTTGTAGTGCTTCTTTTTCACTGGTTAGTAGAGTACATTGTTCCTTATGTGACTGAATTGTTTCTTTGCAGCGCTGAAGTAGATTTTCTTGATGCTTAATTCTTTGCTGCAGTATTTCCGGTGTTTTAGCAGAAGCTCTATCTCCCACTACCAATAAAGCAACATCAACAGATCAGTCAGGAAGAAATATAATGCAAGGAAGAATTAGTCTGTTAGTAGGCAGAATTTGGGGGTTTTCTTTCTTTTTTTGTTTATTTGTTTTGTTTTATTTTTTTTAATGCTAGGAATTGAACTTTGGGCTTTACACATGCTAAGCACACCCTCTCCCACTGACCTACATCCCCAGCCTCAGGACTGTGTGTGTGTGTGTGTGTGTGTGTACGCGCACATGTGCATATTTATTTATTTGGGGGTGGGAGTAATACGACTGAATTTAGGACCTTCACACTGAGATCCATCCTCAGCCCACTTTTCACTTTTTATTTTGTTGCAGGGTGTCGTTAAATTGCCCAGGCAGGACTTCAACTTGCAAGCCTCCTACCTTCGCTCCCTAAAGAGCTGGGATTACTGGCATGTGCCACTGTGCCTGGATCCAGGAGTGTCTTATTACCCAAAAACTTGGTTATACCCTGAGCCAGACCAAGACGAGAGGAAACAGTTCTGGTAGCTAATAACGTGATGTTATTCCAAATGTCTATTCTTAGTTAATCCTTAATTGATTTTTTTAGTGAAAATCCTTGGTAGTGCATTCACCTCTTTGGTGGTTCAATTCAATCCTGGAATGACATGGTAATCAACTAACATTAATTGATTTTACCCTTAAAGATAGTTTGATGGTCACTTTTTATTACTAAAAATTATCCTCTTTGCCAGGCATAGTGGTGCATGGCTATAATCCCAGCACTCAGGAGGCAGAAGCAGGAGGATCATCACAAGTTTGAGACCAGCCTGAGGTACATAGTGAACTCAAGGCCAGCTGGAACTATATAGCAAGACCCTGTTGCAAAATAAATAAATAAAATATCTTTTTTGGCTTAGCTCTGACCCAGAAGGGATTAATAAAGTATTCTTCCCAACCACATTCTTATCAGAGTTCTGGTAACTACAGCTTCCTGCCTCTCCCCACAGCTAAGTGAGATTTTCACATTCCAGGCAGTTCAGGATCCCTTACAGGTTGCTCAGATAGCTAGCTGCTCAGCAATTTACTCTACCTTTGACTGGACCAAAAGGTTAGTGTAAGTCTCTTTCAGAGAAAAGCCTATGAAATAAAAGTGGAAATTTTTCTGAATATGTACCTCAATGACAAAAAATAGGGAGGGCAATAATGAATTTTAAGATAAAATTTGGCTATTCATTCTTTTCCAGTTAAAAAAGCAAAACTAAAATATCTGACTAGCTACAATTAGCATGGTCGGGAGTCATGGCACATGCATGTAATCTTAGCACTCAGGAAGCTGAGGCAGGAGGATCACTGTGAGTTCAAGGCCAGCCTGAACTGCATAGCAAAACCCTGTCTCAAAAAGACCAAAGAAAAAGAAAAGAAAATTACAACTAGTATATTTATTAACAATGAGCAAAAACTGACCTGTTTATATCAAATCTAGCTACTGCTACCAAAAAAAGTATAACAATAATTTCAATTATAACAAAAATGTGGTGCTATGTACATTTACTTATTTTCTTCTGAAAGTCAAGCAAGAACCCAAAACAAAACAAAAATCCTTTCTACCTTTGTGCAAATGTTAGGATCAAAGGCAGATTATCCCTACGTTAGCCCATTTCTATCAGCTCACATCTCAGAATCTCTCTTTTCTTCTAGTTTTAAAGTTAAACTTTTGACAAAATAAAGCTTACCAACTGGCTCTACACCACCCTCTATGTTCTCTTCTTTAGGGAAGGCTTCGGCTTGTGGTTCCATCTGAGGAGGTGATGTTAGTGTATCAGCATTCATTGGACCATTTTGTAATCGTTGTTTCAGGAGAGAAACCTAGAGAAAAGTACTTATTTAGGGAAATTAAAAAAAAAAACAACCTATGGCAGAAGTACTGTCTGTAAAACAGTAAGAGGATAGAGTAAATAACATTGTTTTTAGGAAAATCAAAATAAAAAGTTTATTCTTGGTTTTTGTATGTCCTGTTACCACTGATACAGTAAAATAATACAAGAAACCAAAAGTCATCCTTAAAATTGAGGAAAAGAGTTTTTTAAAATTATGCCTCCCCTACTTTACATACACACTCACACACACACAAATGTGCATTAAAAATTTGTCACCCTTAGCCCACCCAAAACTCCTTTATTTTTCTTAATACAAAAATTCCACACTTTTAGTTTTACCTGAGTTTGGAGAACACTGATATACTGATCTTTCTCCTCTAAAGACGCATCAAACTCCTCTTGAAGATGTTTTTTTGCTTGTTGGTCCATTTGAAGCTCCTAAAACAAAAGATTTTATAAATGATTTTCAACATAAGTCAACAAATACAAACTAAAGTCTTTAATGTTTAAAAACATAATACAATATGTGTATCTTTTATAAGGTATCAACAACAGTGGAGAATAATCAGCATTAAGATATTAACACCAACAAATAATCTTTCTCCTTAATGAATATAACGAGGCAAGAAGAAGATTGGAACTTAGGGCGCCGAGCTAACCAGTAACCTGCCTGCTGCCCTGGTAAGTGACTGTGGTCTGGCAAGCCGCGGCCACCCCAGGGCAGGGAAACAAGAAGCAAGAGCGTTTCCTGAGATCCGCGCCACGTTGGAACTTAGGGCGCCGAGCCAACCAGTAACCTGCCTGCCACCCTGGTAAGTGACTGTGGTCTGACAAGTCGCGGCCACCCCAGGGCAGGGAAACAAGAAGCAAGAGCGTTTCCTGGGATCCGCGCCATGTTGGAACTTAGGGCACTGAGCCAACCAGCAATCAGCCTGCTGCCTACCGGGGCAGAATCAAACATACCACATCCCCCACCCCGATCCCCCCCCTTAACACTTGGGATCCAGGGATCTGGGTATCTCTTAGGAGGTGACCATATTTGGTACAGCAAGTCGGGGGAGTTTCCTTCTACTATCTCTGAAGGCAGATATTTTTATTGCCGTTTTGCTTTGTCCTGAGTAATGGTGTTGCTCTATTCAATACTCTGTGTTGATGTGTTCTATAATGTTGTGTATTTCTTTGATTTTGCTGTACC
>PVJX010007863.1:0-68585 GCA_004027295.1 Dolichotis patagonum | reverse complement strand
CCCCCCCCCCCGCACCTTGCTATTGCGGAAAACAAACGCTTGTTGTTTGCAATCGGCCCAATCTACGGCCTTTCACTGTATCCGGAATAAAGCCAGCCCTGGTCATCTCTAGCCCTCCTGTTTCATCCTGTGGTTTTCCTGATTTGCCTACATTCCTTCATTCATTAATGCTTCTGTAATTTTTCTAAGCCATTCAAGAGTTTATCTATGCATTCAGGCGTTCATGAATTGATCAGTACAGGACTGAAAGTATTTTAGCACTGCACTGAGAAAGGCACCAGAGGAAACTTAGAGATCGTTCTCAGAAGAAAGATAAAAACATGGCTGATTAGTTAGAGTAGCAAGTCGCTATTTAGAGATTAGGTGGCAGTTTTTGTTTTCAATTTTGAACTGTCTTTGTGAGACAGTTCAGTTCTCATCTTGAAGTTCAGGCCCATCCTGAACTCACTCTGTAGCCCAGGCTGATCTTAAACTCACACTAGTTCTCCTGCGTACTGAGGTTAGAGGTGTGCTCCGCTTTGACCAGCCCAGGTGGAAGTTTTTGAGTGCATAGGAAGTCTTTTTTCCTATGGCCACATGGAGACTCACACAATTTATTTATCCTGCAAGAATTATCAAATAATATTGGGGAGAAAATAATAAAATGATTCAATTTACAAGGGATCCAAATGGATGAGAAAACAATATATTCTTTTAGCACATTCAAAACTTCAAAAGATTGGAGTAGTGGTGTGTTGGTATGTATTTAATGACTAGATTTGCAGAGAAAATATCAGTTTACATCAAAGAAATAGGCAGGCAGTAAGATTACTTTCTTCTCTGTAACCATTTTTGTCTTTTTATTACATCATAAAATTTAACTCTCAGATTTCTGAGATGGGGTGTTTCACCCTAATTTTGAAAGTGTAATGTGATTGCTGGTGAGTGTGTTACACATTTAATTCAACTTCCTTTGCAAGTGTGTCTTTTCCCTAATCTAAAACATTACATGGTGATTTATTTTCTACATGCTTTGAACACTTTATCTGACCTTTTCCAATAAATCTTTAACTTCCATGGATAATTAGCTTCAGGCTGAAGTCAAATATTTCTCTGCTTATCTAACTTGTATTGATTCTATTTGCATGCTTAAATATAGGTTTGAATTAATCAATTTTTTTGAATCTTATTCCCTTAGTTACATTATTACTAGAGTTATGTGAAATATTTTTCTCATCCTAAAATATTTAATTCTCATAATATCATTCATATATTCTTCTAGCCATTCTGTTACTTTTTTTTTTTTTTTTTTTTGGTGCCGGGGATTGAACTCATGTTCTCACACTTGCCAGGCAAGCACTTATGCTACTGAGCTAAACCCCAGCCCCTATCTTGTTACTTTTTTTTTTCTTCTAGCCATTCTGAATATTTCTCTGAGATCAAATGTCTTTTTATTCTAAAACTATCAGGTAGCCAATTCAAATGCTGTTCCTATCAGACAAAATAAATAAGTGGTTTAGAATTTGCCTTAAATTGCAAGAATTCTAAAAACTTTCAAAATGAGTTATCTATGAAAGCTAGTGTCATCTCCAGGGTATTTATTCTATGTCCTGTAACACTTCCAATATCTACTATTCAAATTTATGCATAAAATACAACAATAATCAAAATTAAAGATTATGCTAATAAGCACAGAAAGATTGTATATATAGAAGATTCAGTCTTGTTATTTAAATTCTGATTACTGAACAGAGAGTGAGTAATACACTTTAATAAAAACTTCAAAAATTATTAAAATTAACTTAACTGCTTAACTGGAGGAACTAGCTGTTTCCCTCTAAAGTAATTACTGCTTTCTAAAATAGTACCTGGCGCACATTTCCTTATTCCTTCACTCATTCATTCACCCATTCAACACATATATAAATGGTCTTGCATCCTTGAAACATTCACTGTGGTGTCTTCCATATCTCTGCAGGGAAAAATCACGGTTTTGGGCTCAAAGACTGAAGCTGGCATATGATTAGCACAAACCAGTACTGAGTGCGCTGACCTTTGAGGACTCTGTGGAGCAGTGGAGTATCATTATCACTTGGAGATTCTCGGTGGTTTACCAATTCCACCTCGGCCCACAGGCCTGCAGACTGAGTGTACCAGATGGTTAGGTGAATTCGATGGCAGGTGGAAGTTCTCACATTTCTCAGTTCTCTTCGTGGATCTAAAAGTATGCCTGACAACATCATCTTCTATAGGAATTCCACTTTTAGGAAGCAGGACAGAGATATATTAGTTCAGCAAGACCCATGATGATTTAATTATTTCATTAACATGGGTTCATTTTGTGACATATAGGACAGGAAGTTGCCAGACATTGCGCTTACAGGTTAACACGGAGGTAATTACTTCACATCTAAACCATATTCTTTTAAGACATATCCTATAGTTTTCCTTGTTCGGCAAACTTTCTCATTTCCTCCAATTGTGTTAGTTAGTAAACTACCATATAGAATTAATTAGAATATACATATTTTTATCTGAAAGAAAAATAGTTCCTATGTTTACCTAAAGTAATAATTTCACATTAAAATATATTATCAAATGTTAAAAAAATCACACAATAAAGTCTTATAACAAAGAAATTAGAGCACTTCAAAATGATTAATTACAGATATGTGTTTGTGCATTTGTGTTTAATCATGAGAAAAGAGAAAGAGCTAGAGACAGAGAGAGACAGTGTTGTTCAGTAATGGTTTACTCAAAATAGTTTTTTTTATTTCATGCAGAAATAACATAATTACTGAAAGTTGTTTATATATGAGTTTGATGTAATGAGTGCTTATTATGTCACATATCACATTTATTAATAAATACATAAGTTTATTTATATATAAGATTAATAAAATAACATGATTAAAGTTAAAAAATACAAAATATCTATTAAATAAAGGGACCTAAGTCACTCTAGATGTGGAATACCGTACTGATACAAATTCTAAGCATAGGTACTGAGAGTGAAATTAAAATACCTCCAATAGACTTGAATTATTTTGGAACACTTGTAAAAAGGGTAATCATATCCTCTGAAAAGCTGTTTATTTTACAGCAAAAAATGATAAAAGGATTTATCATTAATGTCTGCTTAGAGGTCAATAATTTAAACTTCCATGACAGAATGTAATGTGTTTACTAATTACAACACTATAGGAATATTAATCAAATGTGACTAAAAAAATCTAGTGATGACCATATGGTATACTGAGAACAAGATGGAAAGAGAGAAAATTGTCTGCTAAGAGACAGCATAATTAAAAGTGAGAAAAATGTCCTTCACCTACAACAAGTAATTTCTAAGAAAAAATGAAAATTCAATATATATGCAGGAAGAGTGGTGAAATATTTAAGGATACATGGATTCTTCATGGGGCTGCAAGACAGAGTATAATGTATAAGTGAGTGTCACTTATAAAACAGATTTGAAATGAGACAGAATGAGCAAATGTTAGCAAGTGAGGAAAAGGGGGTCACATTATGTCCTCTGCACTTAGTAGTAGAGACACAAAATACTGCAAAGGAATCTCAGTCATCAAATAATGCCTGAAAATCACATCACTATTTTCTAGTTTTTGAAATGTAAATACAAGAAATGTGTTCATTCACATTTAATGGTAATTTTACAAGCAAGCACATGTATGTTGGATCATTTTCATTGCATATCATTGAATAGAAAATGCACACTATAACACACAAAACAAGAAGGAGAAACTTGTCACTGTCTGAATTATAGCTGTATGTAGAGTGAAACATAAATGAAGCTAATGTTGTGCAAAGATCAAATATTATACCATTCTCTCCAGCATTCATCCTATCCCTTTTGACTCACTTAAATTTCTCCAGTGTTTTTAGAAACTAAAAATACTTTGGTTTATCTTGAATCATAGGCAACTTTTCCTTTTTGGAATTAAACGACCTTAAATTATGGGCCATTTTTAAGCACCTATCCAGCTGTTATTTGACAATGAATATTACCCAAATTCGCTTTCCTTCTCTTTGGTATCAGGAGTCAGTACGGTGAATGGAGGTTAACACTGTCCACCAGGAGAATGCATGTCCGGGTCAGACTGTCTGTCACTGGTCACTGGCATCAGGGACCTGCAGGGACAGCACCAGCCCTGGAGGTCACAGTCACCATGTGAGTGATATTTGCACACTGCGTTCATCAGGACATCATAGTACTCAACGCTACCTGCATGATCATGAAGGAAGACAGTCTCCAGCACGACCCAGCATGATGTCCACTGATCATCATCAGGCTGATTCATTTTTGTTCTCCAGGATGTTCTTCCCTTCTATCCTCTCCAGAAATCTTACTCACCAGGGTTAAGGGTATATATAAATCCTGGTTAGACAAAGTGGCCCCTGAGCCTGTTAGGCAGTGGTATTTGATGTGAAAATCTGTGTCCTTCTAGGCACTGGGAGAACAAGAATCCAATGCAAGATGCTCTGGTTGTGCATATCTATTGAAACCTATTGCTTCCTACACGCTCCTCTAACACATACCATAAATAATGAAGATGCATTTACTCCAGGAATTGATAGATGCCAGAAATATTTAGCAACCTTTCTATGCAAAATGCCCGCAGGAAGAGAATGAAAGTGGAATAAGACCATGATGTCTTTCTGAACCCCCATCAAGATGTCCAGGGCATTCACAGCACACAGATGACAAGAGGGTCAACAGCTCTCTCAAAGGCAGAGTCTTGTGAAGAGGAGTATAACGGGCCTTCTTGGATGTAACTGCTGACTCCGGGTTCCACGGGTTATATTCTTTAGCTAAATTGTGTGGGCAAAGACCAAAATCACTGCCGAGCTTGAAAAATTTAATGGTGATGAAATTATTTTATTTTATTTTTCTTATAAAATGAAAAGAGAAAAAATATTTTTGCTTCAGGGTAAGTCCTTTTGTTATGAATTTTCCATGAAATAACTATCAAAGCCTCTTGTCCTTCCTGGAGTAACTGGAGCAACTATATGAAAGCATCTAGAATATTTCACTGGGAATTTTACTAGCAAGCTCTCGCTATTCTTAAAATCTTTAGAGTCCTTTCAGAACATCTGAATTACTGTACATGAACACATGTAAGTCTTCCCACAGTATCATCATTTTAGTATACTGTGCTGTTTACTCTTTGTAAAGAATCTTAATCAGAGGAGATTAAAAACAGAAAGATTGACTTGAGGAACAGATTATTGAGTAGATATGTTAAAATAAAGAGAAAGTTTTACTCTGGTATTATTTTTTAAGTATTCCAAATGCTAAAGATTTATTTGTGTATTCACTTTATATCCAGGACAAAGATCTCTGCAGTGTGCGCTCTCTGCATGCAGCCCAAATTACACGGGCCCTCCCCTTTCACAGCTCACCTGCAGTCTTAGACTCAGCTGCTTCTCCCACACACCCAGAGTCCTTCCCTGAAACCGAGGTGGGACTATACTGGGCCCCTTTCCAGAGAATTTGGAAATGCCCGATCCTACTGCAGGAAGAATTTCCAAATGATGGAGCATAGTCTTGTGCAGATCAGAAATCCTGTCTGCTGCGTGAGCCTGGGTAACTTGTACCGTTGGCATTATGAGTTACGTTGTGGTAAATGGCACGACACTGATTTCTTCAACTCTAGCAATTGAAATGTGCAGGGGTAACTGTATGCAAGTCTTGTAACTTCTGCTTCCCACCAGTACACAAAAATAAGAGAACAGGCTTGCAATCACTCAACAATCCAAACAGTGTGGCCAAGAGGAGGAGGAAATCCCAGCGATTACCAGAAACTCGTCTCTGCAGTTGGCAGGAAAACTTCAGACCACCAGAGCTACTACTGGATCACGGGAATGAGAGAGTCAGAAAGTGACTTGGAATGAAGAAAAGCCAACGGAAGGAGCATCCTGAAAAGCACACCAGTGCAAGACCAGTGCGTCATAGAAAAGGAAGGGTGGGAGTGACAAGTGAATCCCGGACCATGGGTTTGAGATTTGTAAACCACCAAACTCTCCTAAAACTCCTGGGATGGCAAAGTGGACCCCTTCCCTCCTGTTTGTGCGAGCATTTTCCCTCTGCCTGGTTAACACACAGAGGTCTCACTTTGCATACACAGCTTTGTGATATTTCTTCTTCATGTCAGGATCAGTACGGAGTTGTTTTCAATATCTGTGAGGGTACAAATGCATAAATACTGTCTTCACAACAGCATGATAATGGTAATTCACTTAAAATGCTGTAGGGTCTAGATAATAAGTGCCAGGAGGAGCTAGGAAAGCAGAGACACCTTGGAGACTGGGCTTCTGAGACAGGGGACTAGTTGAAGTATATGGTGGGTTAAAGCAGTGTTTACTAACAGGAAAGCGTTTGATTTTGACTGTGCATCTTGGTCAAGATAGCTGAGGTCAGCCTCCTGTTTTGCTAGAATGGTTCGCTGAACTTGGGAAATGAAATGCCACACTGATTTTGGCAATATTTTGAGGGAGGGGTCAAAAATCACAGAGAAGTGACCATGGCAGAATTAATTATGAAAGAATAAAGAACCTACCAGTGGCCTATGTTCCTTACAAACTAGGGGAGGCTTCCCATTGTGATAGGGATCCCAAAGTGCCCAAGGAAAGGACATCACTGAAGCTAAGGCAGGAGCTGTGCTCTGCAGGTCAAGGTGGACAGCTGGACCTGGCTCTGCAGAAATGGGCTTCTCAGTGATAGAGCAATTAGGCACCCGAAGTGTAGAAACTAGTCATGACATTTGTCTATCAGATAGCATGTGACTGTAGTTTTATCACCATGGGCACCAGTATGGAATTTCAATGACAAATGTTGGTATCGTGAGCATCTACATCCGTCTTCTGTGTGAGCTTCCTTCTCCCTGTGTTTGAGGGTGGAGAGCAGAGGTATCCATGGGCCTTTGCGTCAGAATCATACCATAGCATCTGTAATTGATCTATTTTTATAAGGAATCTTAAATCTGAGAAAATAACCCTGCAAACAAAGCTTTTCTTGCCCCACATGAAAGCAGAAAAAACATATGTTATCTCATGTCACTGTGGTGAGTATCTGCGGTGAGTAATTGAGAGGTCCGCTTGGCCTCTGGCTGAAGAGATTACAGTCCAGGTGCAGAGGGCTCCATAGCTACCAGATCAAAAGGACTGAAGTCTCCAGTGCCCTTCCGGGGCACTTCCAATGATCCAAAGAGACTCCATCTTCTAAAAACTCTGCTACACCACGGTAGCCACCCTGGGAGCAAGGGTTTACCAGAGGGACCTCAGGGACACTGAAGAGCTGCCTGCAGGAAGGACTTTTCCTTCACCAGGGTGGTGTCACAGGTGACAGGCGAGGATGGGCTGACGTTACCGTGATCATCTTGAAATTACCAAGGAAGTCACACAGATCACTATGTCCATGAGATGGGCATTATTAGGCCCACTAAACACGAAGTGGCAATTACATGTAGAAAGAGTTTGACACATAATCAGCAAAGTGTGGAATTACACAGGGTCATTCGAGATACATCTCAAAGTAAGTGGTAAAATGGTAAATTTTGCAGTTGTAGACACTACAAAAGAGTCACAGTGTTTGATTTGGTATTTTGGATTTGGGTCTAGCACATTTAGGAATACTCCATCAGTCCTTTGACTGTACTAGGTAGCTCTGAAATTTTTCAGTCATTTTCAACACAAATGAAATATTTTGTTTGTTTTTAAGAAACAGCAGAATGAAGAAGAGTCATAACAAAGATGAGGCATAAAATGCTTGTCAAAATCCCATACAAAATTTTAAAATGAAATTAATATATAAAAATACAAATCAACAAAATAAAACATGAAAGGGTAAAAGTGTCTGATGATACCAGAGTTTTCTAGTTTCTTATTCTGTCTAAAACAAGATTTAACTTTTTTGGGGTATGATTCAATATATAAACATAATAAAAGCTGGAAATGGTACATTTATATGTATTTTCCTCTTCATAAAATATATTATCATACATACAAAAATATATATTGTTTTCCTATAGAAAAATGTAAGCATTAATGTCTACATTCATTTTACTTCAGTGATTATTGCTGAAAGTATTATTGATTTGAGGATGAAATGGCTCCTATAAAACCTCAGTAATTATAGAGTTCCACACTGAACGGTAAGTTAGGGATCACTGGTAAACATGAGTAGTTTCTTATTCTCTTTTAAACCAGTCTCTCAATATTTTTTCCAAATTAGTCTTGAATTTCTGAACTCAAGTAATCCTTTACCATTTAGCCTTCACAGTACCTGGAATTCTGGACATGGACCATTTTGCCTAGTGATCTTGATAGTTTTACAAAATAAAATAGAGTCTCATAACTGTTTTTTCTATTATTTAAAACCTATGCTATCATCTAAAAATAATATTTCATATAATTCTCTCAACAGTGTCATGATTCACTCATTAATTCTCAAGATATAGTTAGTGGCTACTTACAGTAAAGTATTAAGTCCATGCTATCATACCCTTCCAAAGCTTTTATCTTGATTTATACCTTTTTGAAATATGAGCAATAACTCTCTATTATTTTAAACCAAGTTTATAGTACTTTGTTACAGCACACATGAGAAAATTGTACAACCATGTGGCTCTCATATTAATATTGATTTTAGTATAATTAGACAGTTTTGTTTTCTGTCAAATAACCGAAATTTAATTTCTCATTTTTGACATTTTTGACTGAATGCATTAGCTAATGCTTCAAACACAAAGCTTGACCATTTCGTGTGACTTTTCTTGATATTTACTATATTGAGATTTCTGTAATGTTTCTCGGTCTGTTTCCTTTTGTATAAGCTTTAAAATTTTTCTTAGATGATCATTATGTTTGAAGATCATCCAAATTCCTTAAGAGGCATGCTTTTAATTTGACCAGTGCTTCTATTAAGGTATAAACCATCTAGATGGCAAATCAACAAACAGTTGACTTAAAGTATGCACTAGACCAAATGGATGTAATAGAAATCTAAAGAATATTCCATCTAACAACTTCAGAAAATGTATTGTAAATAGCACATGGGACATTATCAGGATTGATCATATGAGAGATCATGAATCAAGTGTCCTCATATTTTTTAAAAACTGAAATGATCTTAAGTATCTTTTATAATCACAAAACATTAAAACTAGAAGTCAAAAAAGAGAAAAATTTACAAATGGTGCAAATAAGTAACATTCAAACAACTTGGTCATGGTATCATTGAATAAATTTTGTCCACTACATTTATTTTGTTTATTATTTCTATGACATTAATATGGATTCATTGACTCAATATTTTTATATTCTGAAGACAAATTTTAAAAACTGTTTTATAATATCATTGTTTCAAATAAAATTGCAGAAAAAAAAGGATATGCTAGGTTTTATGATTCACTATTTCTTTAAGTCAAGGTTCACTGTACTAGTGATAAATTTCTACTATTTTTGTTTGATGAGCCCCTTAATTTCCTTATTTTACATGAATAGTTGTTCTGAGTCTTCTCTTTTATTTTTTTGGCTGGGGATCGCACTCATGACCTCGTGTTTGCCAAGCAGGTACTTACATCCCTGAGCCTAAACCTCCAGCCCCTGAGTCTTATGCTTTATATTAGTAATGTTTTCTCTTTCTACATTTTAGATGATTTACTTCAAACTCATTAATTTATATTTTTGGAAAAAAGTCTAATGCAATCATTAAAACTTAGCCTCTATGTGTAACATTTTCTTTCTTGATTTCTTCCACACATTTCCTGTAATGTGAATATTGTATGGTTTTTGGTATTTGGATGTTTCATGCATGTGTTTATTTGTGTGTGTATGTGTGTGTGTGTGTGTGTGTGTTTAATGAACTTCATAGTTCAATGTTTTCTATCTTACCATCAATTTTGATAAATTCTCAAATTTTACTTCGAATATTTTTCTGCTCTATTTTCTCTTCCTGTTTCTCATGTTCCAATTGAATGTATGTTGCAACTTTTGCAATTGTCTTGCAGTAAGATTTAAAGAGCAGTCACCCTCCAAACCACCCCTTCCTCATAACTATAATTTCGTGTTCTGCAGCAGATAAGATTGGCACCTGTGTCTTCTAAACAGAACTTATGTCATCTTGTTCTCAGAGGACTCATAAGGCCCTGGCATCTTTCAAGGATGGGTTATTAACTCTTCTTTCTTGCTTCTGTACCCTTGCTTGCTCTGCCCCCCACCCCGTTTCTCAAGCCCAAACCCCCTCAGCCAAATGTATCAAACTAGAACCTTTCCTTTGTTCTAACACCCAGCACTTTTAACATGAGTTCGGCTGGGTCAACGTGCATCTAAAATCCTGAGAATAAATCCTCCTTTTTCCCCACTGGTTTCTCTGATCTTTTGGGCTCTACAATAGTCTCATTGCACTTTGATAAAATATCTTTTTTGTTTTTTTCTCTTTGCAGTTCAAAATTTGAAGTACTTGGACATATATCCCAGATCATTAATTCTTTCTTTAGTCATGTCTGGTCTACAGAGCCTATCAAAGGTATTCCCTACTATTTATAATATTGATTTTTTTAAAATTTTATTTGATCTACTATGACATTTACCTGGATGTCTCCCAAAGCCATGCTCTCAGGAGGGACTTTTTGGAGGTGACTGGACTTTGTGAGTGTGACTATCCATTAAAGATGTGTGATAACTAAGTGGCTTTAGTGTAGCTCTGGGTGAGGATAATTGAATCCCCTTCCTGGGCGGTACCAAACAAGGGGTTTGTATCCTGGCTGGAATATTATGATAAAGACTGAAGGCAGGCTGCTGCCTCTCTGCCTCCTGTGGTCTCTGCCATGGACTGTTTCTCCTATGCCCTGTTCCTCTGCCACACCCACCCACCCCTCACCTTACAAACTGTGGGTATGAAGTATTTAGTTTCAGCAATGGGAAAAGTAACTAAGGCAGCACCATTTTTTTTTTTTTTAGTCTTTCTTAAATTTCTCCTGTCTCTATTACATTACCCACCTGTCCTTCCATTACACAAGCTCTTGACATGTTGATTACAATTATTTTAAATTTTCTACTTCATAATTTCATACCTCTATGACTCTGATGCTCTTTTTTCTCTCTTTAGGCTGCAAATTTTTACACTTTAGGGCATGCCTTCAATATTCTTTTAGAAGTTACACACAATATTTCTGTAGCTATCTGTAAAAAAATAAAATAAACATCAAATACCATTGCTGTTCTTGTTTTTGAGTCTATGGGCTTTTGAGATATGTCTGTAAACTCATTTTAAAGGCTGTATTTTATCTCTGGATACATCGATAGATAGAACACATAATATTTTTTTCTGCTATTCCGTGGTGTGGATGTAACCTTAAGTGATCGGCCAACATTTGTTGATGGCTAGCCAGACTTTTTCAATGTCTGTGACTTCTCTAAGATTTTCCTCATCATTTTTCTGTCATGAAAACTCCCAAAGTGACCAATGGGATGCTGACTGTGCTCCTCTTATTAAAGCACTGTCAGCTCTTAGGTATCACTTCTATATTTAGGGAAGACACGAGCAATCAAAATATTACAGCTGTGTATTAAAGGTCTCTTGACTCAGTCAGTATACAAAACCAGCAAGGCTAGGGTTAAGCAGGAATATTAGATTCTTATGCTTCAGTCTGCAGAAGTAGTTTATGGTTCTTTTAATTAAGGCTATAAAATCTAGAATAGGCTGAAGGTTAAGAAAAATTAAGGACAGATGCTAAGTCTTTTTAAGTGGTACGAGATACTGTACAAGATGGTGAGTTCCTTAGCACTGGAAGTGTTCAATCAGAGTTTAACTGGACACCTGTCAGGAGTGTTTTACAGGGATTATTAATGTGTGATAGCAGTGGCCGAAGTGTCCATCCTCTATGCCTTTGTAAGGATCAGTGTTCTAACAGGTAATATAAAATTGGTAACACCTGGTAACCATAACACTCAACTAGATTTACATGCCTGTAATTGGATGATTTATTTCCTTTAATCCATTGTCACTTTAATTTTATGGTATTATATTACTATAAAATTTTTAGAAAGCATTGTATCCCTAAATGTTCATAAAATGACACATTGAATGACAGATACTGAATTGAACTTTATAACTCGTGCTAAAAATATCACACACAAACAATACTTATTTGTGCAACTTTCATAGGTGCAGTGCACCGTCAGAGAGAAAGAATGGGCTTTAGTGTGAGGAATTTTTCTACACCTTTTGTTTGGCAAAAACATCAGTAAAATAATAAATAATGTTATATACAAGCAGCACTATTATTTCTCACAGAAAACAAATGGTGTTAGGTAAATACCTTGTAAACTACAGACATGGTCTAAGTTAAATTCCACAATTCAGCTGTACCACTAATATAGTAAAATAGTACCTTGGTTCACGACTTAATTCATCCCATGATTCTAGGAAAGATGAAGCCCTTGTTTGTCCTTCTATGTGGAGTTCACCAAAGGAAGCAAATTTTGCAGAAATCTGCTTGCAAATCTAATTGTTCCCAAAAGGAAGCATTCATTCATTATGAGGCAGTGCTGTATCTTGGACAAGCTCTTAATCTATTTAAGCCAAACATTTCTTGTCTGCAGGGTGGAAAATAAAAACATCTACTTCAATATTTCTTCTGGTGCAAAATTTAAATTTTGTATGCAATTTTTGCTACTTGTTTTGCAGTTGTCTGACTATTTTGAACCATCTAAATAACAATCCAAAGGACACATATTTTTACAATATAGAAGAAAGGTATAGGCCTGCTCAGATTTTTAAAATTTACAGTTTATAAATATATCTTTGTCTATTTACATATAAGGTATTACATACTTTAGATAATATTGAATTGAGAGGGGAAATTCGTGACTGTTGTGATTATGGTAATCCTGCTCAGGGAAAAACTGCTCAACACTGCTAATCCAGCTTAAAACCTAATTCTCCATTTTCCTCCTCCTTTTGTAAACTTCGTTGACTTGTTCCATTGCTAAAAGGACTTGATTTTAACCACTAAAGCATGAAACTGTGTAGTTTTATTATAATTTCAAGTGTCAGAATTTGCCTATTATTATATCCATATCTTCAAGTCTAGATTATCAACTGTATGAATTAGAAAATGATGTCACATTTGTTTTCTAGATTCTCAGAGGCAACGTGGAGAACAGTAAATGTTTCATGAAGGTAACATGATGTGACGTCAACATGGTTATAAACCTCGCCATCTAGAAAACCCAGGCTTACACAATTCCCCCCACCCAAATTATACCTCATACACATTTATCTATGTTTTTTTCCTCTACCCCCGACCTATAATTTCTCCTTAAAAATGACATGCTATGCTAACTTAGAAATCTTACAAATAAATCACTGGATGTTTTAGACCAACAACAAGCTGCCTGAAATTTTCTAGATAAACTTCAGTTTTCTGTACCCTTGCACAACTGAATCTAATAATCTGGAATTTATTTACATTCATGGTATCGGATGGTGTGAACTTATTTTTCAAATGTCGAATTATCATAAATGCAATAATTTGCTATTTGATTTGTTATCACTTTAATCAATGTGTTTATGTGTCTTTGGCAGGGCAGCTTACTAGTTCTAAAGTATTGCAGTTACTCTTTGTTCTGTCACCCAGGGAGATTATTAAAATATACATAATTTGAGATTATTTTCTGTCTCTTTTCAATACTTAAACATTTATTTATTTCATGTCCAGTAATTTCTAACAATACCTAAAATAATACTGGAAGGAGATGAAGACTTGTGTACTATCTGCTCCGTTAAAATGAATTTAAAGATGTAAGACAACTAATGAATTTGACATTGATATAAGAACACCCTATAGCAGTTTCAAAATTTATCTTTTCATATCCTAGTTGAATATTATTTTTTAAATTTTAAAAGCACACTAATTTTAATCATGTAATATTTTAAAACCCACAGAGACTTTGCATAAGTTTGCTTTTCTTTTAGTCTTCTTAATTAAAAATAGTGTACAGTAGTACTTCATATAAATATTTCTTATTTTTCTGTACTAAAGATTTTTGATATTATTCTAATATTTAAATAATTGCTAATTAAACTTTATAAATAACAATGTAGGTACTGTATTTACTGTATTTTTGTTTCCCAAAGTCAAACTGCTCAAGCAGTGCAAATTTAGTAGCATAAAGATAACATTCTCATAATGAAGAAACTTTGAACAATTTTTCAGAAAATCAATTCTGAATGTTAATGAAAATATAGGAATTATCACTCGCTACAATTGGTGAAGCTGTGACTTGGCTAATGACTCAGGTAAACTAAGATAACTTATTGCCTACATTATTAAGAAAACTACATTTACGTAATTGTTATTAAATTTTTTTCATTTAACAAATAAATTGCTGAGCTCTACCAAAACATTACGGTGTGGAAAGAGAAGGTGGCGTTATCTAACCTTCCACACTTTGCAGACTATGGAAAGAGATGAAAGAGGACTGTGAGGAGAATTCCATAGTTATAACACCCATCCCCACTAGAATTCCTGATGTTTGCTCTTTTTAAATACTTTTCCTATCAGGAGTGACATGCATCATGGGAGAAATAGCAGACTGTTCTCAGTTTATGAACAGTTGAGCTGAACAACTGAACACAATTCCCATGCATAAACTGATTGCAGAAATTCAAATAGAAGATGAAAAATAAGATATAAACATCATAAAACAGAAAAATTTCAATATTAAGACTTGAAATAAAATAATGCACACTGCATTATTAAATGTAACAAAACTAAAATTGATATGAAAATTGAATATTTAAATCGATTTTCATTATCATGTGGATAATACATAAGCTACATAAAATGTTCCAATTCTACATTTCATGGAATTTTAGACAAGAATGTAAACATATGTATTACCCTAGATCAGGAGTTCTGAAATTTATTAATAATAAAAGGAACCATGTAAAATATATCTTTTAAAAATTCTTTTTTTAATATTTGATTTGGTTTTGTTTTCACATGATTATTCAAACACTCATAATTGTAAATAATAAATAATAACACTATCCCTTCAACTATACATTTATATATTTTAATCTTTTTAGTATAGTGCCATATAATGAAGCATGTTCCCAGGCAAGTATCACTTGGTATCCATTATTGAATACAGTGTTCGTGTCTAAACCTCCTTCAGCAGTTAGATACTTCTGCTTTTGTTTAAACTCAGGGTGTCATGGGGTCCACAGCTGAGGCTCACAGTGCCTGCCTGGCAAGCACAGGGTCCTGCGTTTGATTCTTGGTACAAATAAATAAATAAAATTTTAAAAATAAAATCAAAATAAACTGAAGGTGTGCATATAGTGTTTCTAAGTAACTGTACAACATACATAACTTGATATACTACTATACATGACATGATTTCCATAAAAGATGTATGTTATATCATGTACTTACAATGTTTATTTGATATTCACATTATATAGTGACAAGTGCTCATTTTGACAAATTAACTTGAAAAGCAGTTTGCAAAAACACATCCCACAAAGAATCACTGTGCTCCTTTCCAGATGTATGACTCTTTGTTGCAACATATCATACAGAAGCGCACTTTATTTGTAAAAGAAGATGATAAAATCAACATTTGATGGAAAAGCCAGCTTACAATACATTCTGCACTATGCCATAAAACTTCCTGTCATGTTACTTGAAAAACACATAGCTTTACAAATCTTTGAAATGAATAGAACCATTTAGATTTATTAATATGTATTAATTGCATTGGTTTTCATTTTAAAATTATGCATTGATTTTTCTAGACTATCTACTAAGTAGGATTTTTGAATGATGATACAGACCCTGAAGAAATCACAGGTACAGAGATGTCATTTATTGCTATACAACTTACATGTGCAAGTCCTGGGTGTGATGCCTGGACTCTGAAAGACAAAAAGAAAAAAGAAAAGAAAAGAAAAGAAAAGAAAAGAAAAGAAAAGAAAAGAAAAGAAAAGAAAAGAAAAGAAAGGAAAGGAAAGGAAAGGAAAAGAAAAGAAAAGAAAAGAAAGAAGAAAGAAAAAGAAAGAAAGAAAGAAAGAAAGAAAGAAAGAAAGAAAGAAAGAAAGAAAAAGAAATCTAATCATGTGTTATTCAGTTAGAAAATTATAGTTTTTATTCATACTTATTTATAAAAAATAAACTTTTTGTTTAAATATAAGACTACCATAGCAGTCTAGTTTCTAGATTACTGCAGCTAGTATTCTTACTTTTCTAATTAAACATCTTGTCCTGATTTAATCACTTGCTCTGTGACATGATATTATAAGCTTGCTGGTTGCATTTTGCACATCACCACCACCAGTAATTGCATTATTATTTCTGAGTTGATCTTTATTAACTTATTTAACACAATTTGAGCATGTGCTAGAAAGGAAAAATTACATTTGGTTAAGTCCAGTGTGTTACCACTGTCATCCTGTTACTAAATATGAATCTTTACTATGAGATACTTATACATCTATCAAGATCAAAGTTTAGTTTTTTCAATCCTTAGTTTTAAATTCATGCTTAAGAAAGTAATGACCAAAAGGAAAAACACATAGTACTTACTATTGAAATATTTACTGAAATAATAATCTAAAGCTTCAGAAAAAAATAAAAATGCCCAACTGGTTAAAACCAGAGTTGTTATACAAACCCAGGTCTGCCTAACGAGGTAGGTAAGTCATGGCTTTCAGAAGTGGCAGCCCTCAGGACTCTGCGCATCTGAGACGAAACAGCAGCAGTAAAAGTCTATGGCATGTACAGATCTGTGTGCTAGACCAGTTATATTTATTTACTTTCAAAATTAAGGATGAAGATTATTCTGCAGGATTTACCTAGAATTCCAAATTGTGATTTATCATTCAACTGCATAATTATGCAGTTTTTGAATTTTCAAAAAAGTATATATTCTGAGATTGAGTTCAGTGAGCTGAATTTTTTATATTTATAATATTTATATGGTAATGTTTTGTCATATGCAAGTGTAGTCTAAAATGGATAAGCAATAACATATTTTTGGTATTAGCACCTTTTTAATATAAATTTTGAATTATTTTTCTAATAAAATTTTTGCTTTTCCCAGACTTTCATTTTTATAAGATTTACTTCTATTATCTTTATGTTTACCTAGCAATAAGACATCTAATTAAAGCTAACAAAATTTTCAAATAAACATGCACATAAACATCAAACTGGGGACAAGCTGATAGGAACCTGAAGTAACTAAACAGATAAGGATTTTATGATAATGTTCAGTTTTGTTAGAAGCCATATAGTAATTCTCATTAGTATTACAAATCTCACTTGCATATATTGAAGTTCTCTATTTTAATCCTACTCGTGACTGTTAAGCTTAGCATTTTATTGTGGTTCTTAATTTTTTCCCAATTTATATAAGAGGTGTGCTTTTTATATTCTACTTCAGCTTTCTTGTGAAATTCATATTTTCACTGTATTATCCATTATTTCATTAATCTAATGTCTCCTGTTCAAGCAGGTACCAAATGAATTTTCCACAATGTCATCAAATTTATTCCCCAAACAGAAGCATCACTTTGTTGGCAGTATTAATAATATCATGTCAAAGTGGGTAAGCTATCCTGGAATATTTATTGTTTCCATTCCCTAAATTACACAAAATACTCAGCAAAATTTCTGATATAAAGTCAGACTTAAAAATCAAATACTTTTTTTATAAAAAGCAGACACACTCCTTTCTACAACAACACTGCAGTCATATACATGTAGGAAAAACGTGGTGAAAGGTATATGTTTTTCCAATAAGTCGGTTATCTTTTCCCTTTTGTTATTGGTTGAAAATGCACTTCATTGATTTTTTAAGCAGACATTCTTTAGCCACTATAACTTCAAGAAGGATTTGAAAATATAAGTTGTTGGGCTTTGTTTGTTTCTTTTGTTTTTTGCCATGGCATAAACCCTGCTGAGATACTGTGCTTGCTGCATGTACTTGGATGAGATTCTCCATGGGTCGAAATAATTTGTGATTTTATTTCTTTTCGCTATAGTTGCAGTGACCTGCTTCAGGTCCCAGTTGTTGAAGATCAGTGAAACTACTGATTATGAAGAAAGATCATTAAAAGCTTTAGATTAAAAACTACACGTTCTAAAATAATGCTCTGCAATAATAAACGTTAAAAATCCAAGTGGAAAAGTATTGAATTTCCAACTATTCGCAGATGTGTCCAGAATGCCATTCAGCCGCGTGGCTGAAGGTACAGACCTTCCCTTCTTACAGTCTAGTGTGTTCCTGGAGTTTGCCTGATTTCTCAAGGAAGGAAAGGGTTTTAATAAGGGGACGCAGTAAACCCGAACCCTGACTTAGTCTGCGGCCGCCAACTGCGGTGTCCTGAGCTTCCCTCGCTCATTATTTCCGCGCTTGCTTACACTTCTCCAGGCCCTGTGCTCCGTGCCCCTGTGGTCCTCAGACAGCCCACAGCTCCCTGTGGTTTGTGTAAGTCAGTTCTCAGCAGGGAGCCTTGAAGATCTGCCGAGACTCTTGTGCTACACTGAGGGGGAAATCTTTCCTCTCAAGAACAGCCAGAATACTGGTGATTTTGAAGGCAAAAGATTGAAATCAGTGAGGTCCCCTCCAGGCTCACAGCCCCGAAGTCTAAATCATGTGCCATCTGTTGGGGGCCTCCTGTAATGTTTAGACCGTCTTAACTGTACCCGTCTTCTCAAAATCATACTGCTTTACAATGAAAACTTCCTCCTGTCTCGCTGAAAGGCCGAGCGCATTGCTATCTGTAGTCAACCTACTGCGCCATGAATCACCAGGTGTGCATTCTGGAGTGTCAGGCTCTTATCCATTTGAAACATTGAACCCCAGGTCCACTTTCACCCCAGCTGTCCCACTCCTGCTCCTCCACTTTCCACGGCCTCTGTCCTACAAGGCTAGCTCTTTCAGATTGTACATGTAAGGAAGGTCACCTACCACATTAATTAGGTGTACTCCTGACTCTAGGTTAGGCCCTGGCTTCTTTTATCTTAAGCCATTTACTTCAAAGGACAAATAATTGTAGGTTCTTGCTCCATGCAGGTAGGTGTCCAAGGGGCTGATTAGTCCCCCACCCAGGGCCATACTTTCAAGCACCTGGGGCCATTCCTTTGCCAGGTACTCACAGGGGACCACCCTAATTCCTTAGCTCCTGGTCTCCCTGGGAGGAAGGTAGCCTAATCTTCCTAGTAGACTTTCTCTAATTTGTAAAGGCTCCTCTTTTCATGAAGATAAGGGAAAACTTACTCTTCTTTGGTGAAGGCCAATTAGAAATCACTGATAGATGTGCCAGGCCATCCGGAAACCCCGTACGTCTTACAATTACTCTACTCCTGCTCTTGGATTCAGCAAAGTTGAGCTTAGCCAACGCTTGGTTCTCTCTCTATTATTATAGTCACCTTGAGTACAATCATTTTTATCTGTTCAACTTTATTGCATTCAAATTTTGCTTTGATTCAGGCTGACAGATTTGATGCAGGCTGACAAATTTTCATAGTATTTACCACTTGCAGCACAGCATTCATCGAAGGTGCTGTTCTTATCTGATGAAAAAGGACCCAAAGACCGGCTGAAATATTGATATTGTTGGGTGAGGTCTTTCTCAGCAGCGTGACGCACTCAGCTCCAGGGCACCACACGAAACCTGGAGGACAGGGCTTCTCTTATGGCACATTCATTCAAGCAACGTTTGCTCAATTTTTATTATTAATGCACCTCCTTGCCTAAGAAGCAACAAACATCATCAATTAAAGGGAAAAATGAAATAAAATCACAACATGAACTCACCGGTAACAAGATGTTTTAAAAGACAAATAAAATCCCAGAACTTACACCAGACACATTCTGCTTGGCACAGTAATTTTTTTCATGAATATATTTTAAAATATATGATATTCTTATATATTAAGAGAGTTTCACATATTTGGAGTACAATATTAAGTCTCTAATTTTAGAATAATTTATGTTTCTAAAATACATGTGATGAAATAGTTGTAAAATGTGAATGTGTGTATTTTATACATGCACTTGTTTTAATTTTTATTGTTGCAAAGTAAGAGATCTTTTGAGTAATTCAGAATAGGCAGAATCTTTTATATCTGAGTAAAAATAGGTTGACCAATTCCATTGCCTAATAACTCATTACATTATTTTACTATTGGGCTAGGATGACAAAAAGATTTTTCTCTTGTTTGTAAGGTGTTTTCATCTTTTTAAAATCTACATCCTCAATGTCCTAAAATCTGTGACACACTCCGTTCTAGTACAGGGACTAATTTTGTTTGACCAAACGTGGATCACTGAGCAGGACTCAGAGAGGTGTAAATGAAATACGGGCTTCTGGGTGAGCTCAGTAACTGCCCAGTCATCTCACCACAGACTTGGTGGCCAGCGTCCGGCTCATTGGGTGTCCTTCGTACAATATTAAGCAGGAAGTAGTGGGTTTATTAGATTTAATAATGCATGCTTAGAGCACAAACAGAGGACCCATAAAATGGCTCTGGGTAGTTTTACACCCTCACAAAAAGGAAAACAGTCACATGTATTTAGTGTAGCACAAATGTAACGAGTGTTAAAATGAAAGTCTCAGCAATTTGATGAAAAACTAAACACATTCTTTGTCTTCTATCACCAACTATATGCAACACTCTGACATGTGTAGTTACACACTAATGCATGTATTTTGCATAGACTCAAAACACATGCTATGGTATGAAGTTATACAAGTAATGAGACAACCAGGTCAATTCTGATAAATGGTTGTATATAGGACAATACAGCTTGCATTTCCCTAATCTGAAAAGATTTAAATGACCAATCATGTGAGAAAAATACTCCTTACATATTTGAAAGATGCCTATAACTTTGAAGCATACCAAAAGGAAATCACTGTTGTAACTTACTGTTTCCACAAATGAAAATAGTAACCTTCAACTTTCTATTATCATAAAAATTGAGCACCAATCAAACTAAAGGTTTTGTCACACATAAATTATTTTGTGCTATGATTATAATTACAAAGCTTTGGGAGCAAATGTCATTTATCAGTAATTTTGTTAGGGGACAAGAGGCATCAATAAACTGTCATTGAGGATGGTAGGAACCTCAAAGCCAATCCATTATCCCTGTGATACAATTGCATAGGAAATACCTTTAGGAAATGCCTGAGAAACAAGAGAATTCAGATTACATGTACCAGCAGGACCTTAATTGTGAAAAATCAGTGTCGTAAAGTAATCAAGAAGAGGATCCTGAAAGTATAACTTTGACTTCGTTATAAGCTCATGATTTTATGTCAGGCATTTGATAATGATACTTGAGTAGCTTCCGTAGCTCAATCTTACTCTACTTTATATACAGGATGTTGTGACGAATAAAAGAGTTAATTCATAGAGTGTACTTTTGTGCATCACATAGAGTATGCTAAAACACATAGGTGAACCATTATTATTAAGTTCTTCATTCCTGAAAAGTCATCCAAGTTGTGTTTTACAAAAAAATTAATCTACTATTTATAAACTTATAGCCAGTTTTCACTTACTCATGTTCTATTTTTATATTTTACACTCACATTTTAATTGTTTTTCATTTCTTGTAGGAAAAATGATTTTTGAATACTCATTACCTTTTCACATTCTATTATGAGTTGGAGATAAAACAATGAACAAAATTAGCATAGAGCCTGTCTTTGAATCTGGACCTTTAGTATAAAAGGTAAACAGACTGAAACATTTTTTTCAAACAGCAGCTAAATTGCAGCTGTGATAGGAAAGCAAAAACCAGTGAGATCTGTCCTCACCAGAAAAGTACTGTAAAGTTTTCCCTGCGTATCATGCTCAAATAAGGGCTGAAAGATGAGTAGTAATTTTCTAGTTTAAAATTACCCAGGTTAAAATGACACAATAAATCACTGCAGCAAAATCTCTGGTAGCATAGAATACGGTGATTGTATGATGTTATTTGTTTCTTCATTTTAGTTCCAAGAACAATGAGCATGAAATGCAGGTCTGATTAGATTTTGTTTTGAAAACATACTGTGCATGTGGCTCATAGATTTGAAGATGACAACTTGCAAGGAGAGCAGCTGTGAAGCTGCTATGAGAGGCCGAATGATAGTGGTATTAGTGCATGGGGCTGAGGAAATTTATTAGATAATATTAACCAACGATGCATTGAATGTCCTAAAGCCCAGGGAGTAGAGCCATGTGAAAATACTCCCAGGTTTGTACAAATTTGTGGATGCGATTTTCAAAATTCACATTTAATAAGGGTCAACTTTGACCACTTTCCTTAGTTTGAGGTAGAAGTATCATGGAAACAGATAAAGTAGTCTGTAATCTTGGTCTTTATACTGATGGCTTCCAATTACTGCCTTTCTGTCCATTGACTGTATATTATGTGTTTTGTTCTCAATTCCATCATCGCTGATAATTAAACACTATTCAGTTTTCATTAATATAAATAACGCTATGATCAAACATTTTTGTGACTTTATCTTGTGTCTTGTCTTAGCTTTTTATTGGAAAGCAAATTACTACACATAGGAGTCACAGATTAAGCAGTGCTAAAACCCACAAAATAAGTGGCTGTCCAACTTTTTTTAAATTTGTTTTAAAGAGAGTAAAACAAAACATAGCAAAACAGAAGAAATCAGAGCAGAAGAAAACAATGTAAGTGACATGGATTTCAAAGCAAGACAACAGGAGATAAACAGTGGCCATCACAATGTCTGTTGTTTTCTTCTAAATAGTTGTCTATATCTTCATACACAATGAATTCATACAAAAAAAATAGTGTAAAACTGATCAAAATAGTAATGAAGGCATTACAACCCTTCAAAACCAGACAGCAGGAAAATCAGCAATGGCTACTGTAATCTCTCTGGTTCTCGTCAAAATAGCTCTCCATACCTTCAAGTATGTTGAAATTAAATAATACAAAACAGACTAAAACCACTCTAAACAAAGGATAAAATCATTACTGGATTTCACAGCATGACCATAGGAAATCAGCAATGGATACCATAAGGTCTCTTTTTCTTCAGAGTAGCTGTTCATTTCATGACGTATTGTCCAAAACTTTGAGTCACTTGTATTTTCAGTAAACGATAGAGGTGTACAAGGTAACTCACATCCCACACTCATGACAAATCTAACGAACCATATTTTCTGCTCCATCCTAAAGACTCCACGCAGGCAGGAAGCAAATCTCCATATGCCAGTCTGAGGCCAGCCTCCAGAGACAGCTGAGCTCATGTTTCTTTCCTGTCTTGATTGAGAGTAAAAATGTCTGTGTTCATAGTAAACCATCTGGTTCCAGGCTCTGGTCCCTGCATCCCTACTCCACAAGCAGGCTTTGCAACATCGCCTTATGAGATGCCACACCACCCTCTTAGTTCTTAATTAATCTCAGTGTTTTTGAAACAGTATTTTAAAGTCAGGATTCAAATAATGAACTACCTGCATGTGTGCATGTCCTCTATTCACACACATATGCTAATAGAAATACACTCATGTAAATTCTATGCATCAGAAGTCATATATGTGTTTGTGTATTGATAGATTGAATATTATTTCCCTATAAAGGTCAATTATGTTAATGTAGTTTATATTTTTAAAATATCTTTTTCTTCTTCAATTTCATTAACCAAAGATATCATATTATGTTTGATTTGTGGAACTGAAATTTTTTAATTCAAAGAAAGTTTAGTTTGTGTTGTACATTATCTTGAGTAACACCTTCCTATTGTTTTTTAATAATTTCAAAATCCTCTTATCTCTGTGGATATTTTTGGTTTCCATTTCTGTTCCTTGTACATTTAGGCAATTTCCATTTGCTTTTGGCTCTTATGAAAATGACATAAAGCTCATCTTTGAAGAAGATTGCAACTCTGTTTAAATAGACTTGAAGGATGAACCCTTAACATTGAAGCAGCTGAGTTAATATGTACATATTAAAGTGTAGTTATAGATTTGCAAATAGCCCTCATAAGAAACTTGCATCAATTATGTGTTCATTCAAAAGTAAGAGTATGTGTAGTGCACTGGGAAATGCTTTAACAAAAACTTCTCTGACTTTAAAAAATACCTTCCCAGTACCACAGAGGGAAAAAAAATCTCTTCTTGGTAATGACTGGAAATTCTTGTAGACGAAATACAACAAATATAGCACTGCTTTGAAGGTATCGACATCTTGATTTGAACACATTTTTAGATGAAAATAAACACACACAGAATTACTGATTCCTGTTCCCAACAACCTTCAAACTGTGGGTGCCATCCAGCCTTTAAACCTTTTCTCTTTGATAAATTAGGAGAATATTTTTTCATTTTTAATTGTGTAATTTTTCACTGCTTGGATTTTTAAAAACTTTTTATTTATTTTTTATTTTAAAGAAATTAAAAGAAAACAAAACAAACAATAGAAATGATATAAGATTGCAAAACAAGCTGATAGGAAATTAAAAATAGTCATTATATTGCATATTGTTATCTTCAAAATAGTTGCTCAGATTACAAGATACGGGCATGCAGGGTGGATCAAACAATACAAGCAATCAGTTTCCTTCCATGAACTAATAGAATCAGTAGTACAATTATCTTAGCTGTCTTAGTGTGTGTGTGTGTGTGTGTGTGTGTGTGTGTATGTATATATATATATATATATATATATATATATATATATATACTGGTTGATTTTTTTAAGTAGTGTTGTTAGCTATCTATTCACTTTCCATGACAGATTTCTACAGGATTGTTCATCTCACTGTTACTTTCAATTAGTTCTTCCTCCAATAAAGAAGGGTTTTCTTTTCTTTATTGTCTGCAACATTTCACTTTTCTTGTGGCTCTGTGTGCCACAGTGTTAAATTTTTATAAATTATGATACACAAATATTTTAGATATCCATTTTATAAAAACTAGCTATGAAAACGTGGATAAGCGAATCAATGTCTTTGGTTACCAGTTTTCTTACCTGTTAAGACCTGCTAACTAGAAGATACATCTCTGTAGTTCAAATATATGACTCTTCACAAACATTTCTACTTAGGGTCATCTGTCTCACATATTTCTCTGAGAATCAAGGCTTCGAGAGAAAAAAATTAACTCAGCAAAATAAGCCACCATTTACAAGCAATAAACTGGAGAACAAGCCTTTGGCTGTATCCTATTCATATCCCTTGCCAAATATATTAGTGAGTGGAAATTTCCTAACCAAAAGGCCGCATTCTCTGCTAGAATCAGAGCAGTCTTCATGCTGCAGACATTCCAGCTGAAGACAGGATCTTACCCATGGATGTTTTTTCTCATATCCAACAAGAATTCATGGTTCTTCATTAAATCCTGCCAAACAATTCCTCCATAATATTCTGGACATCTATAGCTTCCATGTTCTTTTCAAAGGAAAAGACCAGCCAGCTTTAAGCATAACCAACTCTCAAATCAGGATTTCTTATCAGTAATAGATGGTTTATGTTTGATAATATAGAAACAACAGCAGCAATCTTTTCTCTGTCCAGAAATTCACACTCTATTTTCCTTCAGGAATACCAGTGTCAGGTCTTACATGAGTGATGATGATTATGTCACATAAATAAGGTATGCCAGAAGATGGTCACAGCTATATGTCTGTGAGCATGTTTGTGTGCATGTGTGTGATCTAGTTAAGTGTATTCTGTTACCAGCTTGCCAAATAGTCATATTAGAAAATGTAGCTGTGTACTTTAAAAAAAAAAGGTTCATTCCCAGATGACATCATAGTATCTTATTTAATAACAGCTAAAAGTTTGTGAAAGACAAATATTCCCAACACCATCAGAAGTCGAATGTCCATCCCAGGAAGTTAACGAGTAGAGGGGAGGACTCTGCCTTCCTGTCTTTGCTGGTTGCCATGGTACCTATCGCTGCTGCTCAAGATTTTTGAAGGCTGTGATCAAAGAGAGTGGGTTCAGAAGCTTAGTAATTGCAAGAAGAAATGGAGAAGTACAAGTCAAGCTCACACACGCTCGCCGTTCAGGCTACTAAGCTGCCAGCAGGCACGGCACGTACAGCTACTCAGAGACACCGATGCTTCTCTTCTGTTTTTCCTCATCGTCCCGCTTCTGTCTGGCTGCTGCTCTTCTGACAAATTCTAATTTACTTTCCTTAGAGCAGAGTAAGAAGTGAGAACCAGGGCTGTGTCTCCGGGACACCAAATCTTACAGGTAGGACCTGCAAAATTAAAAGAAAGTTGCGGGAGGAGGAATAAAAAGATTGTGCAAAGCAGAGAGGAAGCACAAGAAAGAGATCTCCAGAGTATGTTAAGAGAAGCTTTCCCAAAGTCTTACAATTTAGAACTTCCAAAGTAGGTTCAAGACCAGCTTACAGGTCTCTTACTGAATTCAGGAATCTTTAAATTTACTTTGCAGTCAGCTGTGTCTGCATGCTAATTCCATGCCTCACACCTCTAGAAGAGGTGATCTAGCAGCACCAGGGCCTCGGGGAAGGAAGTGACCGAGTCCCTGAGAGTCCCCCGAGTCCATCCCACCTCTGGTCACACTGCTTGGAGAATCCTGGGTGAGCCATGGGGAGTTTTTATTTCAGTCTTCTCTCCTCACAAACTGGGCAGAATGCTAAAGAATTTTAAGTGTGAAGCTAGAAATGTCATGTAAAATAGTTCAGTCATGCAGGTACCTATCCAAATCTTGACAAATCTCTCAACTATTATTATGATTACCTATAATTAGGTGGAAAAATACCCTCATTGGTACTAAAATGTTTCCACTTAAAATTCAACTAATTTTTTCTAAAGGCCATCAAGAACTATTAACAAAGGATAGAAAGGAAATCTTGGTAGGAAATCATATGGAATCTCTATTTCATCTAAAAATCCTATCTCAAATTTAAATGATAAATATTTTCACTTTCAAGTGTTGCTACCAATGCATTATACTTCTGACTAATGTAGATGCATTGTCCAAGCAAGAGACAACTCCTACCTGCTGCATTCTGGAATATTCTGATATGTTCTGACACAGAAGCCAGTACTGTAATGGATGTTATGCTAAACGTTATGCCCAAGTGGAAAAAAAATCATCTAACAACTCCTGGCCCCAGTTTAAACACTTCCACTCCAAAAGGAATCAGGGAGGATTATAAGGAACAGGTAAAGAGGAGTAAAGGTTTTTATTTTATGATCTATATAAAATCATCTCATTGTATTCTTTTTACTTTCTTTGGATCTTCTTTGCCAACAGAAATATCAGCTTTGTACATAGATATAACTTATTACTAAATTTGGCAAAAAGGCAAATATAGTTTATCTTCTAAATGCTATCAGAGTCATTTCCTCCTTGCCTATGCTTTGCAAAATATGTAAAAAGTGTTTCAAGTTAGGAGAGAAGGGTCACTATGGTCCTAAATATTATAGGTTTTATTATTTTGAGTTATATTTTTGTTCTGTGTCTCCTACTAACTTCAAGAATCCACACTTTCCAACTAACTTTTGGTTCTTATCTGAACTGCAAACTGTTCAGAACCTGAAAGAGAAGTCAAAATTGATAAACTGCAGTGAAGTGATAACCTATCAAAAAGGTTTAAAGCCACTGTACCTTCCCTTTCAATTACTAGTGACAAGCAGAGCATAAAGCATGCTACAGGAAGTCTGGCTTGCTGGATTAACTTGTCTCACCTCTGTTGATAAATAATCCATACCCAGTCTGTACCCAGATTCTGTTACTTGTCATTTAAACAAAATGTAAATAAAACTGCTCCAGTTCGAACATATTTGTAATCCCCAAATTGAAGTGGTAAATGGCAAGAAGTTATGAAATCATGAAATGAAAAAAGAGGAATTTGTGTAGTGATCCAATCATACATGATTATGTTTACCCACAATAATATTAAATAAAACAATTAAATTCTGGGTTTACACAAGAATGTATATCAACTCCTCTCAAACTGTGGAAATACATCAGTGAGAATATAGAAAGTAACTCCTCAAAGGATCAAATGCTCATCTGGACTAGGGTGAAGACTCATGAGTAGTGATTTCAGGGTAGAGCACTAAGTGTGGACTGGACCCCCAGGTGAGTATCCTGTCACTGAGCTACATCCCAAGCTCAGGGAGCATGTTTCTTATTTTTTAAAGTAAGTCCAGTCCAGCAGCATGAGGTGTATACTGGATCCAAATAAAGTAAATATCTTCTCCCAGCTAGGGATTCAGGGAATTGGACATGGACAGCAGGTTTCAGGGCTTGGTAGGTTCATGAGAAGTTTCCAATCATTGGAGGTAATTGTCAAGTGATGGGGCGTGGTCTCTACATGGCAGGAACTGCACTGTGTTTACTCCTAAGATAAAATTTTGATTGCTCAAAAGTATGCATTAAAATATTTGAAGAAGTGGTCACTATTTTAAAATTGGATATTGATTTACTTAAAAATTTTCTGTCTCTCTTCAATTACAAGATAAGTAGGAGGGATTTTAGCACTCAGTTGGCACTCATGAATGACAGAATTGGGTGAGGCCAAGGGGTGCTGCCCTGTGAAAAAGACACTCGCTGTCCTTGGCTTTGTCACTTGCCACTCTTGCTCTGGCACTGTGCTTTATGTGCTCAGCTTCATGGACACTAAAACCTCAAACAGCGAAGAAGAGTCACTTAGATTCTATCACATGCAGCCTTTATAGACACTGATCTGCCCCAAAAGACCTTGTAGGAAATGAGACCATTTTACACTGAAAGCAAGGAAGACCTGAACCAGAAAGATGCGAGATTAAAACAGCAAGCAAATGGGCTTTGGGAAGCTAAATTTTGATGAAAAATGTATATATATGAAATACATGAATATAAAAAGACAAAAAATAAAAAACAATGCAAAATGGTGATTAAAATAAGTTTCTTTTAAATGTTGGATATTGTCATGGTTTATGTTGGTGGCATTGTACATTTGTCATTGGTTCATTATCTAGCGCTTGGATTGATGGAGTCAGTGCTACACCCTCCTAGGGGTGGAGCCAGCATACAATGTAATGGCAGGAAGAAGGTGTGTCTCTCTGTCCGGCTGGTTTCCACATTGCTGTTTGCAGCCACCATGAACTGCTGCGACCCCACCATGCCACCCTGCCTTGGAGCCAACTGAATATGGACTAAAACCTCCAAAAACTACAAGAAATAAATCTTTTCTTTCCCAAATTTTGGCATCAGGTATTTTGTCTCAGTGACAAGTAAAACATAACTGAGACAGATATTTATGAAAATGTGGGACTGCAGATTAAGAAAGAAGGCAGGAATAAAAGAAGTAAAAATCATTTAAATGGAGCTAAAAGGTTAGGGAATTAAAACAAGTCACATCTATGGGTAATTCAGTGATGAATGGAGATTCAGGATTGTATCATTACTGGACTCCTATATTGGGGCATAGTGGGTAGAGAGAGAAAAGTAAAAGAAAGAGTGGTAAGGATTTCATTCTTTTTGTGGTCAAATAATATTCTACAGTGCATATATACAATATTTTAAAAAAACTGTCAATTCTGTGATGTGTACTGCAGTTATTTCCACATTAGAAATAGTGCTGCACTAAACGTATAAGCACATGGTTTTCTCTGATAACATGATTTCATTTTCTTTAGATATATACTAAGTATGTCTCATTCATATGCTATTTTATTAGTTGCTTTTTGAGACACCTCCATACATTTTTTTCAGTGTTAAGTGGTTGTACTAATTTATTTTCGCCCAAATATATGCAAGCATTCTGCTTTCCCACATTCTCAACTTACTCATTTTCTTTTTTAATATAGTCATTCTATCTGTGGTGATATCATCTCACTATGATTTTGATTGGATTTTTCCTTATCATTATTAATGTTAAACATTTTTTTGCACAACTGTGAACACTTTGTGTGGCTTCTTTTTGGGTCATTTATCATTTTGAAATTGGGAAGTTTGTTTAATCTTTTAATTGGGATTAATAAGTCATAAACACATGGATAGATCCAAAGGCCATTCTGGCAAGTAAAATAAACCAGACATAGAAAGACAAATATCACACATTATAACTCAGTCATAGAAGCCAGAGCATTATGCATCATAGTGAACAATAGAATAACATTCGTTAGAAAGAAGTTAGCAAGTACGGGGAGAAAGTGAGACAGCCAGAGGTTTAGATTTCAGTTTCCAATACACAACTGGAAAAAAGGAGTCAGTCTTGGTATTCCACAACGTAAATATCATCTTCAGAAATTTGTGATATACCCCCAAAAATGAGAAGAGATGGGATTCCTAAACCCTAGAAATGAAAACTATTTGAAGAGACAGAAATGTAATTTACCCTGATTTGATTATACGTTTTACACATGTATCAAATTATTATACTGTACTTCATAAATATGCACAAATGTGATGTACCACTTACAATAAAAAGAAGAAAAAGAAAAAACTGACCAAGAACACAGAAAGAAAGAAACTGGACTAAGAAACTGAAAAAGTGAACTGAAGCAAGAATTTTGCATTGTTGAGTATTTCTAAGTTGACAGAAGAAAGAGACTAAGAAAAATGATTGGGTTCTAGCAAAAGCAGCACTACCATTATTATGATAAGTGATATTCTTTTATTCATCTCACTGCATTATCCCAGCATCTGTAAGAATTAAGTACAATGCTGTCAATTGTGCCAGCAAGAATTGATGGTGCAGTTTAGAAAATATGCCCCAGAGTGGACCATGCCCAGCTTCCTTCTTTCAATCCAGGAAACCACAACCCTGCAAGGAATCAAGAGCCGTGCAAGGGAGCCAAGCCCCTGTGAGGGAGCCAGAGGCTGGCAAGATGATTCCCAGTGCTCCGCCACTGGCCCAGGAGAGTTTGAGACCAGCATTCCCAGCAGTTGCGTTCCCACACAGCTCCCTAGGACACTGGACTGGGCTCCAGAGGTTTCGTGGGCCTCAGTGCACCATGCCCAGTGGCCTTCTTTCAGTCCAAGAGGCCAGGGTCAGTCATGGGGACTTTCAGCCCACTGGTGCTGGCCCAAGGAAAGTTTAAGACCAGTGCCAGGTGAATTCCCACCCAGCTCCCAAGGACATTGGACTGGGCTCTGGAGGTTTCTGGGCCTCAGTGCACCATGCCCAGCAGTCTCTTTCAGTCTGGGAGGCCAGGGCAGCTCAGGGAGATTTTAGCCCACTGGTTTTGGCCTGTGGAGAGTTTGAGACCATTACTCCCAGCAGTGGAGTTCCCACCCAACTCCCTGAAATACTGGACTAGGCTTGGGAGGTCCTGCAGGCCTGACTGGGCCAAATTCAGTGACCTTCATTCTGTTCCAGGAGCTGAGGGCACAGGAGGTGATTTCCAAACATCCAAGGGAAGTTTGGAACACCACTCGAAGCCAGGAAATATAGGAAAATGACAAAATGAAAGAACAAAAGGCAGTCTAAATCTTCTGGCCCATCCTAAGAAAGCCTAGGAGCCATGTACATAGAAGAAAATAGAAGCCATACACCTGAAAAAACTGAAATGATATAAACTGAGATAAAGGAGCACCTCAAGGAAGCTATAGAGGAACTCAAATCACAAATAATTGCCCAGGTAAAAGAAGAAATGATAAAAGTAGTGAAAGAAATAGTGAACACATCTAATGAAGACACTGTTAAAAAGTTACAGGAACAAAGCAAACAGATAGAATCCTTGAATGAACACCATAAGAAACAAACAGAATGCATGAAACGGACTCAAAGAGATATACAGGAAATAAAAAATTCCATTGAAAGTTGGCAAAACCACCTCAATGAAAGTGAAGATAGAATTTCAGACCTCGAAGATAAGATTACAGCTAGTGAACAGAAAAGGAAAGATCTTTTACAAATAACAAAGAATCAGGAAATAACAATTCAAAAGCTGCAAGATGGTGCAAAGAAAAACAACATAAGATTAATAAGGATGAATGAAAAACAATGGGACAGCCCAAATGATATCAAGAGGCTATTTACAGAAGTAATAGCTGAAAACTTCGCAAAAATGAGAATAGAAACTGGTATATGGATTAGTGAAGCATATAGAACTCCAAATAGCCATAGGAAAAATAAAACTACACCCAGACACATAATAATCACCATCCCAGAAATCCACCATAAGAACAGAATACTAAAAGATGTTAGAGGGAAAAGACAGATCACCTATAAAGGAAAACCTATCAGAATTACAGCAGACTTCTCAACACAAACAATAAAGTCAAGAAGAACATGAAGTGAAGTATTTCAGATCCTAGAGTAAAATGAATTCCAAGCCACACTGATGTACCTGCAAAACTGTACTTCAAAATGCATAGAGAAATAAGATACTTTCATAACAAAGAGCAGCTAAAGAACTTCATGAGCACCAAACCAACCCTACAAAGAATACTGAAAGACATTCTAGATACACATAGGAAAAAAAAAAAAAACACTAAACAAGGCAGACAGTTAAACAGAATGGAAACCTAAAGATACAACAGCAGAACGATAACATGTCAACAATAAACCAATATATAACAATTATAACCATTAATGTAAATAGCCTCAACTCACCAATCAAAAGAAACAGACTGGCAGAATGGATCAAGAAACAACATCCAACCATATACCGTCTACAAGAAACCCATCTAACCCAAAAGGATACTCAAAGACTGAAAGTCAAAGGATGAAAAACAATACTTCACACAACAGGAATCAAGAAAAAAAGTGGGGGTAGCTATTCTGTTTTTAGACAATGTAGACTTCAAACTAAGAGTGATCCGAAAAGATAAAGAAGGTCACTACATACTAGTTAGGGGAAAACTTCAAGAAGAAGAGATAACAATCTTAAATATATATGCACCAAATTTCAGAGCACCCAGCTACACAAAGCAAGTATTAACAGAAATGAAAAATCAAATAAGCAATAACACAATTATAACAGGAGATTTTAACATGCCACTGACACAAAAGGGACAGATCAACTAGACAAAATCAGCAAAGAAATAACAGAACTGAATCACACGTGTGAACAAATGGACTTGATAGACGTATACAGAGTGTTCCATCCAACAACATCAGAATACACATTCTCAGCAGTACACAGGACATTCTCTAAAATAGACAAAACATATTTAAGTAAATGCAAAAGAGTTGAAATTATCCCATGCATGTTATCGGGTCATAGCACCATGAAACTAGAAATTAATGACAAAAGAAACTACAAAAACCCCATAAACACATGGAAATTGAATAATACACTCTTCAGCAATCAGTGGGATACAGAGGAAATTAAAGAAGAAATTAAACAATATCTATAAGCAAACAAAAATACAAATACAAATTACCAGAATATGTGGGATGCAATGAAAGCAGTTTTCAGAGGAAAATTTATTGTGCTGAGTTCCCACATCAGGAAAACAGAACGAACACAAGTGAACAACCTGATGTTGTACCTCTAACATCTAGAAAAAGAAGAGTAAGCCAAGTCCAAAGCCAAAAGAAGGGAAGAAATTATAAAGATCACAGCAGAAATTAATACAATAAAGACTAACAAAACAATACAAAGAATCAATGAATCAAAGAGTTGGTTCTTTGAAAGAATAAATAAAATTGATAAGCCCCTAGTCAACCTTATTTAAAAAAAGGAAAGAAAAAACTCAAATTCATGCACTAAGGAATGAAAAAGGTGAAATCACTACAGACTCTGTTGAAATACAGAAGATCATCAACAACTATTTCAAAACCTCTACTCTCATAGGTTCAATAAAACAGAAGAAATGCACAGATGCCTAGAATCATATGAAATACCAAAGCTGGGTTGGGAAGATGTAAAACTGCTCAATAACCCAATTTCTATTAATGAAATTGAAATGTAATTAACTACTTACCAAAAAAGAAGACCCCACACCCAGGTGGATTCACTGTGGATTGTAAAAGAAATACAAAGAAAACTTAATGCCAACACTCCTCAAACTCTTCAATGAAATTGAAAGGGAAGCAGTTCTTCCTAAGTCATTCCTGAAAGCAAATATTACTCTAGTACCAAAACGTGAGAAAGACCCAACTAAAAAAAAAAAAAAAAAAAAAAAAAAAAAAAGAACAAACCCCAAAAAAAAAAAAAAAAAAAAAAAAAAGAACTATAGGCCAATCTCCCTAATAAAAATTCTCAATAAAATATTGGCAAATAGGATGCAGCAAATTATCAAGAAGATTATACACCAGTATGCATCCCAGGAATGTAGGGATGGTTCAACATAAGTAGATCAATAAATGTAATCACTGTATCAGTAGAGCCAAAATTAAGAATCACATGATCATCTCTATAGATGCAGAAAAAACTTTTGAGAAGGTTCAACACTCATTCATGATAAGAACATTACAGAGAATTGGAATGGATGGTCTTTACCTCAATATGATAAAGGTCATCTATGAAACACCAATAGCCAGCATCATATTAAATGGCCAAAATCTGAAAGTCTTTATCTTAAAATCATGTACAAGACAAGGATATGTCTTACCACTGCTCCTATTCAACATAGTACAGGAAATACTAGCCAGAGCAATTAGACAAGACAGAGAAATAGAAGGAGTAAAGATAGGAAAAGAGGAAGTTAAATTATCATTATTTGCAGATGACACGATACTCTACATAGAAGACCCCCAAAACTCCATTGAAAGATTCCTAGATATACTAAATAAATTCAGCAATGTAGCTGGATACAATGTCAATACTCAAAAATCAATAGCATTCCTACACACTAACAAAAAAGCACTGAGAGTAAAGAAAGAGAAGCCACATCCTTAACACTAGCATCCAAAAAATGAAATATTTAGGAATTAATCTAATGAAAGAAGAGCTACACCAGCAAAATTATAATACTCTGAAAAAGGAAATCAAAGAGGACCTCAGAAAATGGAAAGACATCCCTTGTTCATAGATAGGAGGAATAAATATTGTGAAAATGGCCATTCTTCCAAAATTGTTATACAGATTCAATGCCATTCTAATCAAAATACCACTAGCATACCTCACAGATCTAGAGAAATCACTCCTAAAATTCATCTGGAACCAAAAGATACCTAGAATAGCAAGGGCAATTCTAAGCAGCAAAGGCAAGGCATGAGGCATCACAATCCCTGACTTGAAATTATACTACAAAGCTACTGTGATAAAATCAACATGGTACTGGAATAAAAACAGATCTGAGGATCAATGGAATAGATTGGAAGATACAAGCACAACCACAAACCCACTCAACCACCCTATCATTGATAAAGGGGCTAAACATGTTTGCTGGAAGAATGACAGTCTCTTTAACAAATGGTGCTGGAAAAATTAGCTATCCATATGCTGAAAACTAAAACTAAACCCATGCCTATCACCGTGTAGTAAACTAAAATCTAAATGTATAAATAATCTAAATATTAAAACACAAACACTAAATCTGTTGGAAGACAAAGTAGGTAAAAATCTTGAAGACATAGGGGTAGGTAGAGAATTCATGAACAAGAATCAAACCACATGGGATATACTTCCCAGAATCAATAACTGGGATCACATCTTGCTAAAGAGTTTCTGCATGTTGAAAGAAATATCCAGCATAGTGCAAAGAAAACCCACAAACTGGGAAAAAGTCTTAGTGAACTGTCCCTCAGACAAAAAACTTCTCTCTAGAACTTACAAAGAATTTTAAAAAATCATACCATCGAAATTCAAAGACCCAATCCAAAAATGGTCATCCAAGATGAATACGCAGTTCTCAGATGAAGAAATACAAATGGCAAATAAGTACATGAAAAAGTGTTCATCATCATTAATCGTTAGGGAAATGCAAATTAAAACAACACTGAGATTCCATCTCACCCCAGAAGAATGGCCATGATAAAATAAACTACCAATAACAAATGCTGGAGAGGGTGTGGGGAAAAAGGAACTCTTCTGCACTGTTGCTGGGAGTATAGACTGGTGCAACCACAGTGAAGGTCAGTCAGTCTGGAAGTTCTTGAAAAAGCTGGGTTTGGAAGTCCCATTTGACCCAGCTATTCCACTTCTAGGCATATTCCCAGAAGAACTGAAAACATCATACCACAGTGATATATGTGCACCCATGTTTATAGCAGCACATTTGTAATAGTCATCTCTTGGAAACAACCTACATGCCCATCAGCTGAGGAATGGATAAAAAAGTTGTGGTATTTTTTTTCAATGGAGTACTACTCAGCTATAAAGAATGACCACATTGAGATATTTATAAGTAAGTGGATGCAACTTGAGACCATACTGATAAGTGAAATAAACCAAACTCACATGTATAAATACCGTATAGTCTCCCTAGTGTAAGAAATGGTAAGAATACAAAAGATTTTATGATAATCATGATTCCCCATTACATTGCTTTGAAGCCTTTCAATGTTTTCATTCATCAGTTGGAATGGTTTTATTCTGTTTTGTTTGACTTTATTATGTGTGATGGTATTAACAGCTGTTTTGAAGAAAACAAAATATTATGGCGGCCATTGCTGATTTAACATCATCTTACTTTGAAGTCCTATTATGCTTTTGTTTTTCTACTACCATTGGTTCTATCCTGTTGTGTCTTATTGGATTTTAATTTATGTGATAGTATAAACAATTTTTTTATGGAAAATGAGATATTATGTAGCCATTGATCATTTTCTGTTATTTGGTTCAGAATGCCCTGTAATTATTTCAATCTCTTGAATGGTTTTATACCATTTTGTTATGTTTGATATTACTGTATGTGAAGCCATGCTCCACTGTTACAAAGAAAGAGACATTATCGTAGCTATTGTTAATATCCGATTGTCTTCTTGTAAAGTGCTGTGTTGCTTGTATTGTTCTGTTCTGATCTGCTTTGTTCTGTCCTCTTTTGTTTTATTCTCTTTGAAATAAAAATAAAAAACAGAAAATATGCCCCACAAAGTCTTGTGTATTTGGAAGACAAACTTTTGGAAGCAGACTGGAGATAGTATCAGTATTAATCCGCTGATGAGTTCATAGCTGCCTGTGTAGTCTAGAGGTCGGCGCTGAGAGGAAGTGTATCAGTGTGGGCATGGCCGAGAAGGCTGTGTTCTTGTCTCTGGGTCCTCTCTTTCCTCTGGCAGCCATGGGATGACTAGATATCTCCAGAATGGCCTTCTGCCATGCTGTGTTTGTCTTGGAGCTAACTCACCATGAACTGCAACCTCCAAAAGCATAAGCCAAAATTAACCTCTCCTGCCTTCAGCTGTAGCATAGGATAGTTCATCACAGCCAAAGGAGAGTGACCAATGCTTTACTTAGAGATGGTGAAGAGAGATTTAGAGAGGCTAAGTATCATTTTTAGCTTCAACACACAAAAAAAGTATGGGTCATCATTCAAGATCTTTTATTGCGTGTGATCTAAAAGTGATGTTTCTTATTGTGAGTCACATTCCACTGAGTACCGTGGCTGTCCATCAGTGCTGAGGAAGCTGGTAAAACTGGACCTGAACAAAGGGAATCGATATAATTACCAGTTGACAGCTCTGCCACAAATGGAGAGAAATAATATTTTAAAGCTCTCAGCAGTAGTTTTTGATAGTTTTTCTGGCAAAAACTATGTTTTTTTTAATTAGTAGAAAATGTGAACATCCATTTTACTTTTCTAACAGCAAAACTAAATTAGAAGCTATTGTGGAATAATTTAAGTTAAGCCACTCTGCACAATCATGTAAAATGTTGTCTTGATTAAGGATTCTTTGCATTTACTAAGGTTATTATGATTTCAATGGGAGATGGACAACAGCCTAGGGAGAGCAAATAACATCCATCCCCATCACTGCCCTGACCCAGGGAAGATGAAAGTAGAAGCCAGGTTGGAAACATCATCACAGAGGGAAATAAACTCACTTCTGGTACTGACAGCAGGAGAATGGACGATAAGGTGAGGGAGCCCGAAAGATGCGCCCTGGACAGAGTCTTCATTCCTGGTATGCAGGGCAATTTATGGCCCCTGTCTGGTTCTAAGATTTTCCTTTCTAAGTTGTAATTTCTTTCTGGTATCTCCGAGCTTTCACTGAAGTCTGCTTTAGAGTTACAACTGGGGCTAAAGAGAGGATTTTAGAATTAAGTAGAAATCTGTTGCCTTGTTTTGGGTGAAGAATTCTGGACAGACTGATGGCACTGACAAGTTACTCAGCCGTCTGCAGAGACAGGAGCAAAAACTCGAGTTCTCTTCATAGGGACGGCGAGATCTGATGCTTGGGAAATGCTCGTGTCCTAGGACCCATCTGGGACCCAAATAGCCTGAAAAGTCCTTTAAAAAAATCTGTGTTTATGAAAATCAGCTCACATGACTGGTAGAATATCTAGGAAACACAAATGTTACACCATGATGTGTAAGAAAATTCTATTAGTCCTACAATTGGAGGTGATTTTTTTTTCTATCAAAGCACTTCAAGATTTTAACTATATTTACCCAAAATAATGTTCTAAGTACTAATTTGTGTTTTGTTTCAGGAAAGAGAGGGTTTGTGAATCTTCTCCAGGAATGTTAGGGCATTATGCAAGGAAAAAAGATAGGTCTTCATGCTGAAAATCACAAATATGCCTCTATCAACATTTGATGGCCTAATAAAAGATCCTTTTCTTTTTGAAATTCTGTGCATTCAGTTAGTTGCTCTACAGCTGCACTATACATATTAATGAAAACATTTTCATTTTAAATGAAAAAATATGTGAGCTGAAATGCTTTTTTTCCCCCTCAATTAACTCAGAGAGGAGAAAGTTTGCTCACTTCTGCTAGGAGGCAAAGTCACTTACTACCAAATCACCACCCTAAATAGCAGAGGTGTTAATCTGAATCTTATCCAGTCTATTGTAAAGGTTAAATTCTGCTTAAAGCCATGAAAATAATTTAAATAAAAAAATGAACTTTCTCTTGCCATGTTGCTCTGTATACTTTTAAGTTGAAAGCACCAAAACACTCATTTAACAATTTTATTGAGTTATCAAAATGCAATGCAAAAATATGATATTTAGGTAGAAAAGGTCAGATTTCTTTAAAAAACAGGAGTCTTAAAAACTCAAAATGTCAAGATTGTAGAGAAAGCCATAAAATTGTGTTTTAAGCTTACTATTTAGTTGATTGAAACTACTTCTTATGACCTATCAGCGAAATGCAACATAGCACACTTTGAAAAGGCTCTGAGAAATCTGGGACTGACAGACAAATCTTTCCCGGTAATCATATGTGCAGGGCTGTGTTTTAGAGAGTTTCTCAAGGTAGATACCAGTTACTACCATGTATGGCAGTGTTGTGGGTCTTTATCTTGGAGAAATTTGGCACCTCTGGAATTTTTAACACCAAAGTCATCCTATGGAAACCCCTGAAGTACATCTACAACTCCTTACTATCTTTCTTTCAAATGACAAATGAATTGCAAAGGAAAGGAATAGGCCAGCTGCAAAAACATGTTTGTTAAGGTTAAACACATACAATCTGAAAACAAAACAAAAAAAACTTTGCAAAGTCAAATAGTCTTGTAGATTGTAGACACTTTTATTATTACCAGTCTAAGCCACTGTTTGCCACCTGTATAGACTTGGTTTTGAAAGCTCTATATTTTTAAGAGTTGTGAAGTCCTCTATTCTATGTGTTAATAAGCAACTACTTTAAAGATAACAATATATAGTGCATGAACTATTGTTATCCCATTTCATTTTGTAATGAAACTTTGTTTTACTTTTTTCCATAAAAAAAAACTGATGTTCTCTGATCCTTCGGGGATTTGTAATCATGGGCTATACTGTGTTTGAAATTCAGTATTTAGATTTAAAGAGTATTATAGGTTTCTAGATGCTATCACAGCTCAATGAAGAAAGAAAACGTACATGGGAGCAAAATTTTGAAATTATTATGTTGGGCATCTATAATTGGAAGAAAGTCTTTTATTCTCATAAATTTTCGTGTAGTAAGAAACATTATTTTGGGAAAAGGAATCTAATTCGCTTCTCTAATGATAATGTCCATCCCTGATTAATGATATGATTTACCAAACAACAATCAACCAAATATGCAATCTGACATTTTCCAATTTCCCTTCCTTATGTTTAGGCAAACAAAGGCTTAACCAAGCAATATACTCCTTGTTGATATCTCAGGTTTAGTGCATAATCTACAATATTTCCCAAACAGAGCCTCAGAGACTATGAAGAAGTTTAAGAAAGAATTACTGGGAAGAGAGAATTAAAGAGATAAATATAATGTACATTCATCTAAAATTATCCCTAAAGGAAGTGAAATTCTTTTTCAGAATTTCTCCTAGAGTTGGCTTTACGTGAGTTTACTTAGCACTGATTTTTTCCAACTTCTTACAACATTTACTTTACCTCTTCTCCTTTTAATTTCAAGAGTCATATAGGAATTACAGTGTTTGTTAAGACAGAACCATGTTTTCCTGACAGATGGTACTGCACGTGGAGTTTAAGAATGAAATATGATCTTTGCTGCCATTTTGTCAGAATATCGTAATGGTTCAAAAGATATTTGGCTGGAGGAGCAGCCACCAAAATAGCACATGGGGAATTTTGTTTAGAAATGTGAGTTCATTCTGTAGGAGTGGTGGGACATATTAGTCAGAGAGAGAGAGAGAGAGAGAGAGAGAGGCAGGAAGAAGGAGGAAGAGAATCAGAAGAAAAAGAAAGAGAAAACAAAGAGCAAGGATAAGAGGAATAAGACAGGGAGAGAGAAAGGAAGAAAGAAAGGCTTCCTTGGTGGCCTGTTTTCAGTATCTGGACCCTTGGGACAGTATTCTGTTATTGCTCCCCTCCACTGCTGTTCTTCTAGTAAACACTACTAGATTCCAAGTGCACCATCACCTGTGCCACCTGTTTGGGAAGCTTTCTTGAGCCCCTCCTTCTGCATCTTGGACAACAGATCCTTCCTGAGTCTTTCAGTATCCACAGGACTATGAGCTCAATAAAGGCAACCGCTGAATTTAGAATTAGATTTGTTTAGGACCTGGAACTGGGACACTCATGATCTAATTGTGCTCTCTATTAGATATATAAGTAGTAAATTTAATGTGCAAGCTTGTGGCTTCCAAAGTGCCCATACCTGTCATTTTTCTAAGCCTACTTTTAATTTTCTAACATGCAGTTTCTCTTCTGTGACATTGGATATAAAACTGTGCATTACTCCGGATTAGATTTAGGAAAATGTAAATTGATTTTACCCCTCCAGAGTCAAAGATCTAAATGGAATTTTAGGATTTTTCCCTGCAGTTGAAGTATAATACCATATATTAGACACTGTGGATCACTTAAAAAAGAGAACCAGTTGTGTATTCTAAAATTGTGCCTTACCTAGAAATGCCTTCCCAATGATGAGTTTCAGGATAAAAATATGTGCCCCAAAAATAGGAAGTCACAGCAAATATACAAAGGAAAATGGACACTTCAGGAGAAACTTTGCTTGATATTTGTTCAAATTTCCCAGAATGATAGTGATATTATGTACTTCTACTTGAAATTGCTGCCCTTTTGGCTTTTTGCCTTTGACATTGCTAAGTACTTACAGATTTAAAGTCATTCTACGCTTGGTGAAAAAGAATTCAGCATGCCACGATTGCTTAGACCCTTCCTGCAGCAATGTCAGGATGGCACGCGCAGGCTGCAGGGAGTCCAGAGACTGATTTCTCCTAACCTTGGCATGCAAGTCTGATCTGGAAGCAGATTCAGCCTCTGTAAGGAGTCACAGATGGATTCATGGACAATGGACACTTTTCTGTGTTCAGGTGTGGCAGAGAGGCAGACACATTCCCTCCTGTTGGTGTTACACAGTCCTCTCCACACTCAAGAGGTGCCCTGCTCAGAACCCCACCCCCTCTCCAAGGTCCAACCTCAGACACTCTGATCCTGCCAGTGAGGATCCAAGAAGGCGACTGTGAAAGAACTCAGCACACACTGCTCTACACTATGACTCAAGGTCTGGTGGGAAAGCTCTCAAAGTGCTTAAAAGGAGTCTGAACCCAATAACTCATTAATAAGAGGATGGAAGAGTTAGAAACCCAACAGGGAATGGTGCAGCAGCGGAGGACTCAGCAGCAGGAGAAAATGATCCCTACCCTGGGGTTGAAGGAGGCCGCTTCCCTTAATTGGCTACAGTGAAAAAGTGGAGGCCTGGGACTGACAAAAACAGTTGATTCAGCTCCCAGGTTTAGAAGCATTATTGCTTCAAACTTCCCTTACTGGCCTCAGCTCTCTGCAAAGGACACCACCTAGTGCTTGTGCTTGGGAGGAAAAGGAATCGCATCTTCCTTCCCTTCACATCTCAGTGTGTGTGTGCAGAGCACAACCATTGCGTTCCTCACAGAGAGTCAGGACTAGCACAGAACCAACTTCATCCTTTCTCCGTTCATCTCTCCTCTTGTCCTCTCCCTCTCTCCATCTTTTGGTGCCCTTCCCTTTTAGGGGAAAACCTATCTCCCTATTTATGATTATCTTTTATTTTGTTCTTTCATTTATTTATACTTGTGGTTTCTCCTAGAAGAGAAACCATGAGATTTTTAAGTTTGTGTGTCTGATTTATTTTACTGAGCATCATGGTCTCCAAGGGCATCCACGTAGCAGCAGAGACCCATTGTGGCCAAAGCAGTGGGAACAGGCAGGCGGCATCCCAACCTGAGAAGGGACCCTAATGAGAGGACACACCTCAATGGCTCTTTTCTTTAGCCCGTTCTTGTGACAACCAACACAGTGTCCCACAGGAACTGAGTGAAAGCCTGCTGAATCCAGAGCCTGGGGGACTTCCTCCGGCTCTATCTCTTAAAACCCTTATCTTCCTCACTCCAAACTGAGGACCAAGCTTTATGGGAACCAAGGCCCCGGCAAAGGCTCAGAGGAAGAGGACCAACATCCTGTCTCCTCCACGCCTTCCCAGCTGGCTTCCCTGTAGGCCGAGAAGCCCAGAAGCTTCCAGAGGGCTCAGTCAGTTGCCTGGGGTAAGGATGCATTCGAAGCTCTATTAGTACGGGCACCTCTGCCCTATTTCCAGAAAAAGCTGCAAAGAGTATTTTGTCTGGTAGTCAAAGCTTTCTTCTGGTAAGGTTTTGCTTGACATAGCATTTTCTCTAACTTTTCTTTTATTTTTGTCTTAAATTCCTGTCTCGGGTGCTTTAGTAGAGCTCTTAGTAACCAGCACATAGCTGGGTTTCTCTGGTTTATTTTTGAACATTTTTCTATAATTGCATTTTCATTTTTTGCTATATTCAGATTCCCTTTTATGATCACTTTTATATACTTTCAATTCGCTGTGCCTTTCTATGAATCTTTTTCTATGTTTGGTTTAATTTCCATTCGATGAATTTTTTTAACTCTCTTAGGTCGAGAGTAATATTCTCTATTCACTCAGTGAGAAGTATGAAGAATTTAAAATCCTGAGAATCTAAAATAAAATATATTTTATTCCTTGTATCTGCAACAAGCAAAAAGTTGACCTATTTTAAATGCTACCAGAACCCTTTCTGGAATACACTCACGATAGCAGATATTTATATTATTTTTACCCCAGATGGCATCTTTATTGTTTCACTAATGTTTGTTTAGATGTGTGCATCTACTTGCATTTCTTTTTCATCCTTCCTGTCTATGTTTCAGGTGTACTTTAGTATCCTTTGAAGAATGCTGCATGGTTTCGTTTCAGTGAAATCAGTGACAGGCATGAAGAGTCAGTATATTTCTATTTAATACAAATGACTTCACTTAGCCACTTAAATATGTTTGTTCCTATCCATCCTTGCTTGGCACAACCCTTTATAGCTGACAGAAATTAAAGTCATAATTAACATCATCTTTTGCAGTGTTCACATTGTGTATCATCTTCTGCTCATATTGCATGCTTTCTATTGGTGACTGATTTGTACTAGGTTTTATGTTTTCCTTAAAACAAAGCCAAATAAAAGAGCTCAGGAAAAGAAATTTAATAGTCGCTATAATGTCAAATCATTAGGGAGAAGAAAGGGGTTCATCTTGATTATTGTGGTGAAAATATCCATTTATGCTTTAACTGGCGTGAAATCACAGAACAGAACATTTTTATTGAAGCATAGTTTCTACTGAATTGTCACATTACAACCTTCAGGGCAGAAATGTGAGTCCACCAGAGAGCTCTCTCTAATCTGTTTAATTGCTCATTAAACACAACTAATGTTTCCAGGTAATCCCAAATGTTGTTCTAGCTCCATCTCAGAGTAGTGATAAGGGGTGATTTGGAGAGTGTCATAATATACACTGAGAGTAAAGTTGTCTAGGTGAATTACCCTTTTACACTGTGACTTTGCAAAATTTTTATTGTTATTAATCTATGCTTGTAGTACATAAAGATGACATTCACAGTGGAGATTTGATACTTGTACATGACACATCTTAATTCATACCCCCTTCTCTTCCCCAGCCCTGACCTCTGTCTCTTGGCCTCTTCCCATCTGCAAAAGATCTACCTAACTGTTTCTAAAATCCACCTTTATTTTTCACAGCAAACAGAATAAGTCAAGAGAAGCAAAGTTACAAGATAATATAATACTTCTTGCTTCTCATTTTATATATATATTTTATATATATATAATTTTATATTTATATATAAAATATAAATATATTTATATTTTATATATATAAATGTGTATATATATAAAATTTGGAGATTGTCTCTATCTAGTTAAAAGATAAAATAAGTATCAATTTTGCTTTATACACCACTAGTCTTTTAGCATTTATAAAATGAAAAAGATGTTTTGGTGAAAAAAATTTTTTTCATTTTCAGAGTTTGAAGTGAGGTGAGTATTAGCATTATAAATAATGAGATTTTGCTTCAATATGAATGTTGAAAACAAATTGTGGAGGGGGGGCCTCAATCCCTGAGTTGAAATTATATTGTGTAGCTACTGTGATAAAAACAGAATGGTAGTAGCAGAAAAAACTAGACCTAAAGGTCAATGGAACAGATTAGAAGATGCACAAACAACTCCAGACACACTAAGCCACCTTATCTTAACAAAGGTGGCAAATACATTCTGAAGAAAGACAGCCTGTTTCCTAAGTGGTGCTGGAAAAACTGGCTCTGCACATACCGAAGATTAAAATTGAACCCATATCTTTTACCATGCACTAAACTAAATTAAAAATAGATCAAAGATCAAAATATTAAAACAGAAATATTAACTCTGCTGTAAAATACAAAAAGTAAAACTCTTGAAGACATTGTTGTAGGCAATGACTTTATGAATAAAACCCAGAGATTATCACAGAGATTCAAGAACTGTGATTTTGTCTTATTAAGGAGCTTTTACACAGCAAGAGAAACCACCGACAGAGTAAAAAGACAACCCACAATGTGGAAGAAAATGTTTGCCAGCTGTTCCTTAGACAAAGGATTATTATGGAGAACTTAAAAAGAACTCAAAAGAAATAGGACCTTCCAAATTTAAAGGTCCAATCCAAAAACAGGCATTTGAGATGCATATTCACTTCACAGATGAAGAAATATGAACAACAAATAAACATATGAAAAATGTTCAATATCATTTCATTTAAGAGATGCAAATTAAAGCAACACTGAGATTCCATCTCACCTCAGAACAAATGTCACCAAGAAATCAAGAAATCAACCAAGAGAGACAGAGCTAAAGATGGTGTATCATTAAGCAGCAAAATACAGAGCCTCCCTGAGAGAAACAACTCAAATGCCAGAATACAACATCCTGGAGAGGACCAGACAGAGGGAGATTGAGCCTCTTGATCCAGGAAGAAACAAAAGGGAAAAGAGCTGATCAAATGCACGGTCATGGGGCTGCCATCTGTGTTCTCGCTGAAGCCACCCAAACTCGTGGTCATGTTGCAACGCACTTGCCACCAGAGCCGTGGTCACACTGAAGTTGGGGGAGTCGGTGAGTCCAATTGAGAATGGAGCTATCATGGAGACCTGCACTAACCCGCGTGAGTGATCAAAATAAGACCCTCCCACAGGAAAGGGGTGACCAGCTGGACAGCATGTTGGAATCGGCCATGAACAAGGAACAGCAGTGACTTCAGTTTGCTCCCTATCCAGTGCAAATGGGTGGGATCTGCTTGGCCTGGATCATGCCCCCGGCAGGGACCCAATAAGATGTCCCAAACTGATTCCATACATGCAGCACACACTAACGTGATGAAGGCTCCCACCGGTTGACTGGCTCAGAGGGGAGGAACCAGCATACACCACCCCTGCCTGCACCTCAATGACCAACAGCAAACTGGAAGGGCAGTAATCCTTAGCCAGCATGCTTCTGAACAACCATAACCAAAAAGGAAAGGGGCTGAGACCTCCATTATACACCTGTATGGCAGAAACCAAAAACAAGTCAAGAGAAAGAAATAAGACAAAGCTCCCAGCCCCCAACCTTGAGAATATTGACCAAGGAGAGGTAAATACAGAAGAGACTGAGGGCAGCAAACATGCAATATCAGACACCACTTCAGTGGACATAAAGAGATATCTTCGTAACATCATAGATGAGCTCAAAACTGAAATATTAATTCAAGTAAAGCAAGATCTAAGAAGATTAATAAAAAATGCCAAGCACCTCTCAAAAAGACACAGACAGAAGAATGTAAGAACACAAAAAAAGGGGTGAGATGTTCAATGAAGAATATAAAGAAAACCTAGAATGCATGAAACAGATTTAAAGAGATTATCAGGAAATTAAAAACTCCATCAAAAGCTAGAAAAATTGCCTGACAGAAACTAAAGATAGATTAACAAAACATGAAGATAGGTTTGCAATGATCACAAAAGGAAAGATCTCTTAAAAATAACAAGGAAACAGGCAGTAGCAATACAAAAGCTAGAAGACAACAACAGGATCTATAATTTAAGAATAAAAAATGTGAGCAAAGAAGCAGGGGTAAACACAAAGGAAATACAAAGGCTATTCACAGAAATAATTAAGGAAACCTTCCCAAGCATAGGAAAAGGAAATGATATTCAGATATATGAGGCATACAGAACTCCAGCCACCTACAACCAAAACAGATCTATACCCAGACATTAATAATCAAGATCCCAGAAATTCATCACAAGAAGAGAATATTAAAAGCCATTAGAGAAAAGAAACATATCATTTATAAAGGAAAACTCATCAAAATCATGGCAGACTTCTTGACACAAACCATCAAATCAATAAGAGCTTAGAGCGAAGTATTCCAAGCCCTGAAAGAAAATAATCTCAAACCCAGATTGATGCACCCTGAAAAACTGTCCCTTAGGATTGATAGAGAAACAAGATGCTTCCATGACAAAGAGGAACTGGGGGAACTGTGACCATCAATCCAACCCTCAAAAAATACTGAAGGACATTCTAGGGAGAGAGAAAAAAAATACCAGGATTTCACGAACAGTGGTAGAGAGGCCTCAGTGAACGGGGCAGACAGTGGAATGAAGGAGAAAAGTAGACACCCAATGGCAGAAAAATAACAGAGCAGAAATGAGGCAGAGAAGGTTGGCTATAATCTCTAACATAGATGGCCTTGATACACTAACATAAAGAAACACAGGCAGAGTAGATCAGGAGGTAGGGGTCCATTGAGATGCTCTGTATAGGAAATATAATTAACCTGAAAAAGAGTTTATGGACTGAAAATAAAATATGAGAAAGCAATGCTCTATATGACAGGGAACTAGAGAGAAATAGGGGCAACTCAACCAGCACCTGTAGATAGGGTGGAAAGACATGATACTTTCATGCAGTAGAGAACTAGTCAGCTATAATGAAGGAAAACCTTGAGGCTTTTGTAGGTAAAGGAATGCAACTTGAGATCAAGTCCAGGAATGAGAAGGCTCGGAACCACTTAGGTACATAGTAGGTTGCCCCTCCAATCTAAAAACTGAGGGAGTCAGTAGGACCCAAGATTTGCAGCGCACCCTATGGGAGTGAAAGGGGAAGAACTGTCTAAAAAAGGAAGGCAGAGGACATTGTTAATAATATATGAGAATTTATTTATTTATTTATTTATTTTTTTTTGGTACCAGGGATCAAACTCATGACCTCACACTTGCCAGGCAGGTGCTTAAGCCATTGAGCTAAATCCTCAGCCCAATATATGAGAATTTAAAATCCACATTACTCTCACTGCTCTGTTTAGATGGATTATATTCTGTTCAGGTGTCTACTTGTACTAGATGTGAGGGCACAGACAGCTATCCCCAAAATAGCAGGATATAGTACGGTAATCATCCTTAATTTCCTATTTACTTAATCTGAAGCCCTGTATAACTTACACTGTCTTATTATGAATGATCTTATTTGAATCTGGTTTGTTAGATTGCTGTTTTGTATTGACTGATTTTATTTGAATCTGTTTATTTGAATCTGTTGATAGTATCAATTCTGAGAGTATAGGCAACTACACTGAAGATAAAAAGATTCACTAGGATACTCACTCTGGTTTGATTATTATCTGCTTTGGAAGTCTAATAATGTCTCTAGTATTTTGTTTTTATTAATACTGTTATGTACTGCTATATTCAGTTAAACTATGCCTGATGATATAGATGATTCTATTGAAGATAACAAGGGACATCATAGTAACCATTGTAGATCACCTTGTATTGCAGTTTTATATGACTTTTGTTTCATGTTTTTCTAGGAATTTGTTTTGCCTTGTCTTGCTTTGTTTTGTTTTTCCCTCTAATATAGAAAGGATAGATATACATGTAGAGACTCATGCATGTGTAGACCTTATAAACAGTTTATGAGAACTGATTATATAGCACATGATGAAATGAACAACTACTTTGAAGAAAAAGACACACTGCTATACCCAGTGCTGATTCCACAGTGTCATGATGAGAAGTCCAGCAATACTATTATTCTTTGCTCAGTGTGATTTTAGTCTGTTTTGTTTTGTTTAATTTCAACATACATGAAGGTATGGTCAGCTATTTTGAAGAGAATGAGAGACATTATGACAGTCATTGTTGGCTTCCCTATTGTCTGGACTTGAAGACCTAAAATGCCTTCATCATCCTGTTTGGATCAGTTTCATATTATGTTGTTTTGTATGAATTCACTATATGTGAAGAAATGGACAACTATTTGGAGGAAAACAAAAGACAAGATGATAGTGAAGATCTCTAATTGCTTTGCTTTGAATTATGTCTCTTACATTTCTTTCTTATATTCTGTTGTGTTCTGTTTTGTTGTGTTCAATTTTACCCTCTTTAAAATTAAAAAACAAGAAAGAAATAAACCAATAACAAATGTTGGAGGGACTTTCTTTACTATTGGTAGGAGTGTAGACTGGTGTAGCTGCTGTGGAAATCAAGGTGGAGGCTTTTTAAAAATCTAGGATTAGAGGTCCCACTTGACTCAGCTATTCCCCTTCTGAGTGTCTTCCAAGAAGAATTAAAGCATCATACTATAATAATATATGTGCACTCATGTTTATAGCAGCACCATTTTCAATAGCTAAATCTTGGAAACAACTCAAATGCCCATCAATGGTGAAATGAATAAAAAAGATGTATTTTTAAAATAATGGAGTACTGATCAGCCATAATGGATAAATTTGAGCCTTACAGGTAAATGGATCCAACCCGAGACCATACTTATAAGTGAAATAAGTGAGACCAACATTTGTAATCATTGTATTGTCTCACTAGAATGAGATGCTGAAAAAGTAAATAGAATACAAAATGTAAGCATGGGTATTGTGAATTGGGAAGAAACGGTTCAAAGGAAAAGAGGAACCATGATGGGGAGAAAGCAGAAAGAAAGGGTAAATATATACATACAAGACAGTTAAGATACTTACACAGCTAGTTATTCTTAGTTCATTGAAAAGAAAAATTTGTGCCAATATTTGTGTTTGTGTTTGGACAAATAAATTCTGATTTCTTGTACTCCAAGTAACTAAACATAACAATAGACAACGTATTAACAATTGTTACCCTCTTATCTTGTCTTGAAATTTTATTTTTTATCTTTAAAGATAAATAAAAGAAATTGTTTATCAAATAATTGTTACTTTGTTCCTAAAATAGAGTAAAAGATAATTTTTTTTCAAGTTAAAAACCTAGTTTAATTCACAAGTAAGGTGAAAGATGCTGCATTAATGTACTGTGTCACTCATTGCTGGCAGTTCTTATGTCCCATAGGAAATGGGAAAACTGCCCCACAATGCAGGTAATGAAGTGTTGTGAGGAGAACAATTGCAATCAGGACACAGAATTTATATTATTTGTGATGGTCACCTAGAGTTAAACACAAAAAAAGTGCAGGAAATCTGGTCACAACACTAAAGACCCAGAATACTCAGCCAAAGGCCTGGATCCCATAGCAATGTCTTACACGAGTCCAGATGAAGACCTAGAGCCCATGACATTGCATCCCACAAGTCCAACTGGAGGTCTAGAGCACATGAGAAGGACTCACACCAGTCTGTTTCTCCAATCCTCACTGGGAAGGCCCAAAGGTTAGTGACAGAACTAGAAAATCTATGCCAGTTAGATGAAGGAGCTGTGCTGGTAGGTAGAGGGATCTATGCTGAAGCTGAGAAGTCACGCTCAAAATAAGAACCAAGGTTTCTCCAAAAAGTACCACAGGCATCCTCAGTGACCCGGAGCTTGCAAACTCCTCCAATGATGAGAACAGTCGAATACATGCCAGAAAGCCAACATGACAAGCTTCTCCTGGAGATCAAACTGCACACATCTTCCCCTCTGGAGCCAGGAAGCGATGCTAAGTGTAAGGAACAGAGCTCCGTCAAAGTGAACTACAGCCATTCTCACTGACAAGGTTCTGACTCCTTCGATAATAATGGCCGGAATCATGTCAGGGAAGCCAGCAGGGCAAACTCCTCCAGGAGAACCAACAGCTGCAATAGCAGCACTTAGGAGAACCTACAACACCTAGCTCTTCTCCATGTCTCTGTTTATGCTGGTAACTTTCCTCAGGTGGGCCAGCTATGCTCAGCACCATGCTGTTTTAATTCAGCTGGTGTTAAGGTGATCACAAGTTTTTAATCCATAACAATGACACTACCAGGAAACAACCACAACCTTGTGTCTGAAGACAAAGAAAACAGAGAAACGGTGGTGGAGAAAGGTAGGTAGTTATTTATCAATACCATCTATGGCCATGTGACAAGTTACAGAAACAAGAACTGTAACTATTATTAATATTTTGCCTATTTTGCTAATATGCTTGTGCATCAATACATAAAGCTAAATAGATTTTTTTCTTTCTTTGTATTCCAATAGAACGTTAAAAAATCATTGGTTGGCTTAATATCATTACTTAAATGTTATTAAGTGCAAATAATACTATTGCAGCCATGGAATTTCAGGATATGAAAGACACCTTGCCAGCTATTCTGCAGAGGAAATTGATGTGTTTTCTGCTGTATAGTGGATAGTTGGATCATGTTTGATAGCACTATGACCCTTCTGTCACCTGTATGTGGAGATTAAATGGAGCTGACAGAGAAGTACCTACCTCACAGGATGACAAAGGTTACGCTGTGAGCGCTTATTGTGATATAGCAACTTGGCTGGATTAAGAGATGCCTAGCATGTCAGTGAGCACACTTCAGTGTGTATCTCTGCCTCTGTCCCTGAAGGAATGCATGTGGGACACCACACCAACCGGACAGGACCCATCCTGATGAAGCTTGCATGGACCGAGAGGCAAGGGAAAAGGAGGTCGGCCTGCATTCAGAAAGCTTCATCTGGACTCTCCGGGGACCCTGAAGGCCTCAGTCATTGCCGGTGCTGTGCCCCCCATCACTCTTGTTCTGCGGCTTCCAGAACCGTGGACTCAGTAGCTCATGGGTCCTCTAATGCCTCAACATGAAGACGGCCCCTGTGCTGAACTCTTTGGACTTTGAACCGCTAAGCCTATCTGATAAATCCCTTAATGCGGGGAAAGATAAGTTTTCAGTTAACCTGACCTCTCCTAACTCCAGGGACTCTGAACTCTGCGAGGCCACATGATGGTTTGTGCTGGAGGAAGTCTTGCTAAAGCATAGTGTGAGAGCAAATGAAGGCAGAACCTCAGTCCCCGTGGAATGCTGCTGGGACAGGGAGAGTGAGGTGTTCCACTGAGATGTGTCTGAAAGAACGGAAACCATGAAGGTCAGACATAACCAGAGATGGTCCCTGGGATGGTCAAGCAATTAAGTTCACACCTATCTGTAGTTTACGCTCCCATTTCTGGATTCTGATTTCTTTAAAGACTTTAATAAATAGCTGGAGAAAACTATGATTGAGGCTTCAGGCTCAGAGATTTTGGTCCCCATCCCATAACTTTGTCTCTCTCTCTCTTTGTCTCTCTCTCTCTCTCTCTCTCTCTTTCTCTCCTTCTCTCTTTCTCTTTTCTTTTCATCCATCATGCCTTTTTTCAGGTTCCTGTTGTCTCCCAGGAACCAACACCCTCATGTAGTGATAGACAGATAGATAATGTTTCTGAAGAGAAGCCTAGGTAATATAATCCATAAATATTAGATATGCCAATTTATTTACAAAATTTAAAAACTGTAATAGCTAGTATTTACCATTAGACTTAGATGGAAATACATGTTTAAAAATATGATTTTCTTCATTTTCTTTTTTAATACATGTTTTCCATACATACAGATTACATTCATTTTGGGGATTTGGTACAAGTACATAATTACCTACATTTTAATTCTAGTTTTTTAAAATCACCTTTCCCTCTCCTCCCTCTCTGCCTCTCTCCATTTCTTGGTCCCCCCTTTTACTTTTTGCAAAAGATCCATGTCCCCTTTTCTTATCATCTGCCATTTATTTTGCTCTGTAACCTATTTATACTTTGTGTTGCTCATAAGGAGAAACCATGTGATGCGTAGCTTGTGTCTCCTGTTTGTTTCACTTAGCGTTATGGTCTCAAGGCACATCAATTTTCCTACAAGTCACTCAAGATAATTTTGTTCTAAATGACATTTTGTGATTGATTCAGAGGTTTAATGAATCACCTGACCAAAAGTTACATTTGGAAAAAAAATAGTAAAATACAGAATACAAAATTAGCAGCTGAAATCTTTAGTTACCAGGCTATACCATGAGGTACCCAGGACTAAACATCCAATATGTTTGATGAAGAAATGCATCTAGCTCCATATCAACAATGTGACAATTCTTTCATCTTCCCTCATTTCATTTCCCACAAATGTCAAACTTATTTGCAAGGGTGTCTGAGAATACAATGGCTTGAAACATTTTACCCTTCCCACTTTTTATTAGAACTCATCGCATCTTGGAAGATAGCTGGCATCAGTCTGTCAAAGACCATGTCTGAAGCAGTGCTCTGAAAATGACTACAGTTCAAAGACAATGCCTGTTACTACTCCATTCAAGGACATTAAGAGTCTAAGCATCAGTTGGGGCATATTTTTAGTTTGACTGAAAATGGAGATTCACCATGAAGAAGTAAACAAAACCAGCTCTGTCAAGCTACGTTTTCCTGTTTTTTTAACTTTCATGAAGAGATCACTTAGCAGGGCTTACCACTGAGTGACCAAGTTCAAGGGCACTGGCATCATAACTGTAAAAAATAGTGCAAGATCACTTACTATCTGGCTTGTGGACACACAACATATAAAAAATCCGTAAAACAGCTTTACATTCTTTTTTAAACTTATGGATTAGATCTCAAAAGTATCAACTCAATAACTGAGGTCAAGAAAAATTAAAATACTAAAAAGACAGAATTTTGATATCTTCTTCAAATTATACTGGAAAAATAATACATGGCTTTAATCTTTATTAGTATCAGAGTTAGTGAATCAGAAAGAAATTATGAAACTTCTTCGCATGTCAAATACAAGGCAATATAACTTTTGTAACCTTTATGGGCATATCTTTTATAATTCAATAGAAAAGGTAGGGAGAAATATACAGAACAACTGTGGGAATCCAAAGGACATCACTTTATATTCTGAATATTTGCTTTAACTCCTTTAAAATGAATTTCTAGCACTTGTGTTTCATTAACATGTAAATATCTTCTACTGAATATTTATTCTACTTTTGCAATATGTATTTATAATAAGCCTAGGCCTGTTGTTTTGTCCAAATTATTTGAGTTTAGAGTTGAGGAAACAGTAGAGGAGGTCACTGGCAAATGGGAAGGAGACAGAGAGAGATGGAAGTATAGGTGAGAGGAGAGAGTGGATGTTATCGAAATTAGCATGTGTCACGCACAGGTACCAGTGTCCCACACTGAATGTCATCACTACGCACTGCAAATGTGAATAAAAATAAAAATTTAAGAAACAATAGGAAGTAACAAAGAATCTGTCTTCTCCCCTCAATGACAATTATATGGAGCAAATCTCTGTGATATACGTATTTTACATTCTGGAATCTACTAAGATTTATAAACTTCAAGGGAAGGATTGGGGGATAAACTGTGGATAATAGGGGTCACTGTTAGCTCTTAGTATGGTACATGACAGCAGGATTCCATGCCTTTGTCCTTGGTGGACAAAAAGGATTCATCTCTAAATGTGGGGGAAGCTGTGCTCACACAGGCACAGATCCTTAGACGCTGCCTCTGTTTTGCGACCTTTCTACCCTGGCTACAGCCTTACACGGCAGTGATGGCAGCTCTTGGGAAAGTGGGGAGTCAGCATCACATTGTGATCTCCACATAACAAAAGAGTGTCATGCAATTAAAAGAACTGTCAGTTTGTATTTTGAGCACACAAACATAAATTTTATTTCTGTGACATAAGCACCCAAAAGAGCAGTGGAAGAGAGTAAAATTTTTAGTCAAACTTGAATAAATTCAGGTCACGGTATTATATCTTATGGCATTAAATATAATCATTATCGTATAAAAATAACTCTAGAATATATACTAAATGAAATGCAAACAGGAACTTAAACATGCATTACAAAACACCAACTAAATCTAAATGAAGAGAATTGTGCAGAAAATAAGGGACAAAAAAGGTACAAATGTTACAGATACCAAATAGCAAAATGACAGCCATAAATCCTTCTTTATTAATAATTACTTCCTTCGAAAGATAAAGATTAGAACGATGGATATAACCATAGTATCTGACTATATACTGTGTATAATAGATTCACTTAAAATCCACTAACACAAATAAATAAAAAAGGATAGGAAAAGATATTCTATGCAAATAGTAACCAAAAAAGAGCTAGGGTGGCTATATAATTATAGAAAAATTTTTAATTAAAAAATTTTTGGAGAAATGCCAATGTTACATATTAATAAAAATTTCAATAAAACAAGAAAATGTAACAGCTTTTAATAATTGAATAACTGCTGAAAGAGCTGCTAAATATATGAAACAAAATTTTAGGGACACGCAAACATTTCTACAATAAAAGTGATTTATTGTCCTACTTTCACTAAGGAATATACAACTATGCACTAGAAAAGCATTAAAATTAGAGACCAAAACAATTATTAACTAGATTTAACAGACACAATGAGATATAGTTAGATATCAACAAAACTGTAAAATTCACATACTTAGGGAAATTACATACTTTTAGACAATCATGGTTCAACATCATAAATATATTAAAAATTTAGAGACAAAAATAAAAATGCTAGATAACAGAACAATGAAAATAGTTCTAAAGGGGAGATTCTCCACTTTTCACACAGTTCAAACAAACACATAAACAAACAAACAAACAAAAAAACAAGGTAATACAGACATTGTGTCCCACAGTTTTAGTCCCAACTCTGTAGAAATAGAAAACAAAAGGATTGCTTCAGCCCAGCAGTTTGATGACAGTCTGACCAACACAGCAAAAGTTCATCCTAAAACATAAATAACTCAAATAAATCATCATCAAGGTTACAGTCTACAAAAAATCATGCTGAGAATCAGTGAAATCAAGTTTATTGATGTTTGAATCTTTTAAAAATTACAAAATTTCACCTAGGTGGACAAAGAAACTATGCACAATGCTAAATCACAGAAATCATAAATGAAAGAGGAGCATCACCACAAAGTCTGGAGAGTGACTTTTTTTTTTAGTGAGCACTGTGAACTGGGGACAGACAAGAACCTAGAATCACAAAGTTTACTACACTGAATCCAGAAAACAAATAAAGAAAAGCTACTACTCTGTAACTGAAACTAAGACGGAAAATGAATCAATAATCAAATATGTTTCCACAAAGAAATTCCCTGGGTATGTTGGCATCACAGGTGAATTCCAATAATCATTTACAAAAATAGCTAGTACCAGATCTCCATGAACTTTTCTAAAAAAAAAACCTAAACACATAAAATTCTTAATTCTTATTTTACAAGGCCATTATTATCCAGACACCTAAACCACACAAAAATGACTTCTTTTTGCAAGAAAACTAAAGATCAAAATGAACAATGATGCAAAATTTCTCATAAATATTAGCAAAACAATTTCAGAATTACATTACAAGGATTATCTACCAAGACGAAGCAGGGATTTATCTCTAATATGCAAACATACCAACATAGTTCAGTGTAATACACCACTTTAACAGACTGCAAAAGGAAAATGGATCATTTCAACTGATGCAGAAACAAGTCATTTGACAAATTTCAATATGTTTTCATAATTAAAAACTCTCAACAAATTAGGGATAAAATAAAAGTTCCCAAGCAAAATAAAAGCCGTCTATGAAAAACTAATGCGAGCAACATGAACTGCGGTAAAAGTTTGCTTCTAAGACAAAGCACAAATGGGGGATCCTCATTTTCCTCAGTTTGATTTAATATATTACTAGAAGTTCTAGTCGGAGCAATCGGGCATGAAAAAGAAGAAAAGGGTCCAATTTGGGAAGAAGTAATTAAAACACTTATGGTGATATGCTTTGAATTATTGGTTTTATAGAAAACCCGTAGTGTCCTCCTGCAGCTCTAGTTGTTGGGGGTGAGGAAAGGATGGCGAGAAGATGGCAAAATGAAGAGACCGAAGCTGAGGTCAGGCCGAGCCCAGGCTCCTGACTGGAGGAAAGGAACAGCCAACCACCTTACACCTGTGCATACACCTGTGCACACGCTCGGCAGGTTGGTGGCAGGTGCCAGCACTTTTTCCTAACAACTGACTGCTTGGATTGTCACCAGGACGGGTGTTCTCTGTCCTGTGCCCTTTTTTTCTCAGACCTGCCTTGCCTCGCCCCCACACCTGTGACCAAGTTCCAGCTTCAGCCACTCCCTAGGAAAACCTAAAGGTGCCACAAAAGACTATCAAACCTTGAGTAAATTCAGCAAAGTAGCAGGATTTAAAATCAACATCCCAAAACGAATTGGGTTTCTATGCAGTGATAATCAATATGGTGAACAAAGATATTACAAACATCTCTTACATTAACATCAAACACAAGAAAATGCTCATAAATGAACTCATCAGCAGAATTTAAATATTTAAAACTGTAAAACATTGCTGAACTTAGTCATTATTTGTTTTAAAAAAGGAATTGTCATGTTCCTGAATTAGAAATCATAATAATGTTAAAATTCCACTACTGCCCATATCTGTCTACAGATTCAAAACAATAGCTATAAAATGCTAGTGTTTTTTAAAGCAGAATTAGAACATTCATCCTATGATTGATATGGAATTTCAAAAGACCTGGAATAGCCAAAACAATTGAAAAAGAGGAAAACAGTCGGAGGAGACAGGCTTCCTAATTTCAAAATTACAGAGATAGCAATCAAACCAAAGTGTTACACTGTGATAAAGACAGACATCAGACAATACAATGAAAGCCAGATGGAAAACATTGTTCACGTGGTAAAATAATTTTTGAGGAGAATGCCAAAATACTTCAATGGAAAAGGGTTCTATTTTGAAAATGCTACTGGAGAAGCTCAGTGTCCACATGCAAAAGTAAGTTTTAGTTTAAATAAATAGCCAAAAGTTAATGCCAAACTGTTAAATGAAAACATGGCTCCAAGTTCTGTGAGACTGGCTCAGCAATGCTTCCGTCTATTTAGGCTTCAAAGGTACATGGAGCATATGTAAAAGTAGACTTCCTAAAAATGAAAAAAAAAAAATACATTGAAAGACAATATAAAGAAGGTAACATGAGCATCTCATAGAGGCGGAAAAATATTTAGAAATCATACATTGGATAAGGGGTTAATATTCAGACTATTTAAACATGCGTAAAACTCAACAACAAAGAGACAAAAAACCTGACTAGTGCAAAATAATTGAATAGATATTTCATCACATACACACGTAGCTAATATGTACATGAAAAGATGTTCAAATTAATTGTTACCCATAGAACAAAAGTACAATGAAACATCACTTGTCAACTAGTTGGATAGTAGCTAGCAAAGAATAGAAAAGAGCCAGAATGGGCAAGAATGTGGAGAAACCAACACCATCGCACAGACTTGTAGGAAATGTAAATGCCACAGCTACCATAGAATACAACCCAGAGGTTCTTTCCTAAATAAAAATATAATTGACATGCTCTCCAGCGATGCTATTTCTGGATATATAGTGGTTTCCCCAATACTGGTAACGTGGAAGTAGCCCTGGTGTCCGGCCGCTGCTGAGTGGACAAGCCAAACATGGTATATGCATGCATTTGAATACTATTGTATGTTAAATGCCCAGAAAATTCTCAAATATGCTTAAGTAGATAAACTTGGAAGACATGATTGAAAGTGAAATAAATCAACCATAGAAAAAGTACTGCATGGTTCCACTTCTATAACAAATTTAGGGCTTTTAAAACAGGAATAGGAACTAGAACGGTGAAGAGTGGCAGACAGAGCTGGGAGTTTTTTCTCTGTGGGCATAAATACTGGTTTTGCAGAAAGAAAAACGTACAGAGATGGACAGTCAGGATGGCTGCACTGCATTGTGAATGTCTTTAAAATATACCCATGGACCGCAGTATGAATGGAATCATTATGTGCTTCAAACACAGACCAGTGAATTCAAAAAGGAATATATTTAGAACCACTGCATTTTACACTTCACAGTGGTTAAAACAGCAATTTTATGTTGCACATATTTTAAACCAATAAAAATATGAAAATAAATTGAGGGTTGGTAGAGTAAAATTGATCTGAATATTAGATTTCCACAAAATGTATACCTGCTGTTATGTTTTAATCTTTATTCATAAATTTAAATGAAATGCAAACTAAATTCCTAAGTTCTGAAATGTTTTACTGCCTTAGAATTCTCAAAATAATTCCTATTCACTTAACTATTATTTCCCAGGCTATGATGCGATCTATTTGTTTCTCAGGCCAAAACTTTTTGTTGTGTTTTTTTTTTTATAATGGATGTTTAGACACATGGTAGTCCTGTTAAGTGACAAATATCTTAAATTCCAGATCTTCATCTGCCATTTATACATATTTTAGTGGGGATTTTTAATAATATTTGCAAATTTGCCCTAAAAATGAATGCAAATCAAGTTTGCATACGATTATAGGGAAAAGAGACGCACAAAATGTTGCTGTACATTTTTGTCACGTGACTCATCATCAACATGTGAGATGCAGTTTATGACTTATTTTCTCACATATTCATTTCATATTCTCTGCTTCCACTTTTTCCCTCTTTCATGAATATACGCCCACGTTTAACCTCTTGTAGAAATTCCATTGTCAAAATGAGAATTTCTCATAATTATTCTAATAAGTGACTACTCCATAAATGAAGTTTGAGATGAGCAACAAATGGAATAATTTTATACAGCATAAACGTGTTGAAGTTCCCTTATAATCAAAGAAAAATTACTTTAAGGCTGGTGTCTCAGTAGCTTCTCATACTGTATGTTGATAATAATAACCAATCATCCAGAATATTTTCATCTGCACACTACACAAATAACCTCAATTTTTTAACACATCAAATAAATCCACTTCCTTTGTCCAATTTACACTATTTCCCTCATATCTCAGTACTTGACAATAACAAAGATTCATTTCTTCCTCAAGTCTTGCGAGCACTACACGTATTCTCTCGTCTCCCTGGGTCCCCTCACATGGAGACTTAGACTGGAGAGGTAAATCATCTGGAAAATTATCAATCATGTGGCAGAAAGAAAATCATCAAGTGATTTTCACGTCTGTTCTTCGGGTTCTATCCAGAAGCGATGCTGGTCTCTCCTCTTGGATTTTAACTAAGCAGAGTAAACTACAACAATACCAACACCCACAGAGAATATTATTTTGCATGGGGTTTATGTACAGCCATTGTCGTGGTTTATGTCAGTGGCCCCCAAGCCTCATGGAATTATGCATTTGTGGTTGGTTCATTGTCTAGTGCTCGGATTGGCGGTGTGTTACATCCACCTAGGGGTGGAACCAGGATATGATGTAAGGGTGGGAAGAAGGTGTGTCTCTCTTCTCTTGCCGGTTTCCGCCTTGCTGTTTGCAGCAGAGGTGAATGGCAGCCCCGCCATGGCACGCTGCCTTGGAGCCAACTGAGTATGCACTGAACCTCTGAGAATTTTAACAAATAAAGCTTTCCTTCCCTAACTTTGGGTGTCGGGTATTCTGTCCCAGCAATGAGTAAAAGTTAACTAAGACAACCCGTAAGCAACCTTATTTGGCTCTCACTATGTAACACTATGTGACATCATAGGAAAGCTTTTTACATAAGCACATTTTTCCAGTTTCAGCAGGAAAAATAACACAAATTCAAACCCAAAATATTTAGGCAGGAAAACAGTAGATCATTAGAAGTTTGAGCAATAAATACTTGATGAATGAGTAAATAAATGCTTACACAAAAAAAATCAATTACAGTTCTTTAAAAAACCATTTGTATAAACAAGGATATTCTATTCATATTTAATTATCAATTTTGATCTCCACTAGCCTCCCCCAGGTTCCCTGTGCATCTTTTGCTGGTACATTTGAAATAGGGTTGATTTCAGACTAAATATGAGAATGTTAAGTAAATATCAAAGTCAATGTTCCAAATATTTCCAAGAGTATAAATTAAAAGTCTATTATGATAAAGAGTAGATAGTAATCTATTTCTAAGTCATGTTAATTTCCATATATTTAACATGTGAGTGGCTTTGCCATGTAACTGAAATGTCTGATTGTTTCTTAGGTTTTGCCTTCCTCCTGTACTCAGTGAATACTGTCCTGCTCTTAATTTCTGCTATCATAAACTATGTACTTGTTCTTTACATGACTATCAACAGAATTGCAGAGCAATCTCCTGTCGTAGAGACAGGCCTGGTACTGTGAAAGGAATGCTTGTCGCTCAAGGCCAGTCGTTAAACCTAAGTGTTTATGAATAATTACATCATTTTCATCCGTGTTTATCCCAATCTGCTCTCCACGCGCTCACTTTCAAGGTATGCAAATTCGACCCCTCTCTCTTTGTCCCTCCGGATTCGCTCTGTGAAACTTCCCCAACCCAATTACCACCCTTTGGCTAAAATGTTGGTCTATCCTGACAGCATCTAATCTCGCCTTGTTCTCTTCTCTCAAATTGATGACATGGAGTGACATTTTTATGAAATAACACAAACCTGTAGTCAAGACTGACAACTTAATAGCCTATTAAAAGTTATTGTTTGTGAATTACAGAGCAGGAAGACCCAGCAACAGTGGATTTTCTACAGAGCATTGCGTGGTGATGAGGCTAAAGTGGGAAACTTCAATGATTAAGAGTTACTCAGAGGGGTTCTCTGAGTAACTCTCAGTGGTAACTCTCAGTGAATAATTATACACCCCAAGTTCTCAAATGTGAGTGATTTCACATCTGCTATAATAGTTTTTTTTTGTTTTTGAAAAGAAAAATAAGTCTGTATGAAGTCAGAATCCCATGACTTTGAACAGAATAGCACTATTCTAAACATCTAATTTGTATTGTAGAATATTTTTTAAGCCTCACACATTTCTTTTTAGTATTAAATTATGTCAGGACTTCAGAATCATAAGTAGTAATTGAGCTATTAGATGAAGGTGTTATGGGTAAATTTACCATGCTCCCAATCCACTGGGGGCTCACAGAATCAGTAACACATTCAGACCTCTTTCCTTTAGTGGATGAAATAAATGTCCAGTGCTCAGCCTGCAGGGCAGAGAGCAGCAAGTAAGGGTGCTGGATCCAGGTGTAAAATTTAGCTACCAAGTGTCTCAGTCACCACAAGGGTAGCACTGGACTCACGAGCACTAAAAAGCCACGTAATTGGATGAAAATCTTAATGTAGTATTTCAAAAACCTAATTCATCACTAAAATAACCATATAACTCATAACTAATGCAGTGATAATTAACAAACTACATTACAACATTTTACATCATTTTACATCATTACAACATTTTACAAGATCAGTAGGGTAGACCCAAAGTCATCACTTTCTAAATTGGTAGGTTCCAAATAGGCAGTCACAGGTTTCAAATAGGCACATCTTTAAATGGGAACCAGTAAAAGTGTACACCAGACGGCCATGGACTACTTAAGGTTACCCAAAAGATTTAGTGTAAAGGCATACATTTAGGTAGGGACTCATTCATATTTCTTGAAAAATGGTTTTTCAGATTCCTTCATATTTTCAAAAGAGACTTTCCCTATAAATGAGTAAGAACTACTGATTTTCTTGCTATGGCTTAGATGTGAAGATGTGATGTGTTATGACAAAAAAATGATCACAGGGCAGCACAGTGCCTGCCTGGCAGGCATGGCCATGTGTTTGATCATCAGTACCATACAAAGGAAAGACAGACAGAAAGAAAGAAAAAATAAGGTTATAGAATTGTGAGCTCTGAGGCCAGACTCAGGGATGTGAAACTTGAACTCATCTCTAACTAGCTCTGTAGTCATAAGACAGTTATTGAATCTCTTTCTGTCTCTGCTTCATCTAGAAATGAGCATAATTATCACACCTATTTTATATTGGTGCTGTAGGATTTAATACATGAGTTCACATTAAGCTCTTGAAAGTGTCTGATAACAATCAAAGTATTATTTACTTATTTAGGTCATTAAAGAAAAGTAACATAAAAATTAATGGTGTTCATAAAATCTTATGACAATGACTTAGGTAAGTGTTGGAAGTACAAAATCATGTCAGCACTTCGAAACTTTATCAACATTATACACTGTTCAAATGCTAATCTCATTTAGTCCTACTGCAATACATCTAGTGGGTAACAATATTACAAGTTCAGAACAACAATGAAACTATATCTATTTTAAAATGTCTTAGAGCTTATATTTATAATGGTTTTCATCCCAATTCTTGCAAATTGGGAGGCCACCTTGCTTAAGGGATGAACACTGTAGGTGTGTAAGGCATATTGTGTAACAAATGAAAACAAGATGTATAATTGAAAAAGTTCAGGTTCATTAAATATTTGAGTAACAACAGGTAGCAGTATATAGGTGTTTCCATTGCATAATGAACAGCTCTGCAGTTGAGATGAGTATTTAATAGGTGTATTTTCTGTTCACATTGTTAGGAGTTCTCTGACAACTACTTACTGTTACTAAATGTGATATATTAACTGAAATATTTTAGTGGTAGCCTTTGCACTGTGAAACCACTGTCCATTCTCTGTGACCTAAAGTTACACTGCCTTAAATCCATTAAATTAAATTATGTGACACTGAGCTTAATTAATCACAGGCAACCAACTGCAGAAAATCAAGCATATAAACACTATATTGATCTTGAAGAAGACCGTTGCCTCATAACCATAATGAAATTAGCTACAGGTATGTTTTTCAAGCAATGCAAGGATAATTATCAGCAATAAATCTTACACCTGTACTTAATTAAACCCGTTACAGTGGAGTACTTTACCAAAATATTAGTAGACACTTAAAACTTCTTTCAAAAGAGCAAATCATGAGATTCTCCATTTACCTCCACATGTGAGAGGGCATGAGTGGGTAAAGATGTTGACAAGCAGGAAAAGCTTTATCTAAATGGATTCTATCTTAGATTTTATTCCATCTCACTCCAGCCACGCTGGAATCAGGAACAGGTTATAAAATATCCATGATCTCTGCAGGAGACATTTTTGTTAGTTCACATAATTTGTTCTCCAAGCCAAACAGGAAGATTATGTTGCATTTCCTTTTTCCTGACCCTTTATTTTCAACATAAGCTGTTCCACTAATTAATTACCATTTCACTTGTTAAATTTTATTTGACTTGTGAAAAAATATCCCCTTGAAAGAGACAAGGATATCAGGAAAACATATTTAATTAATTCTCTTCATCTGTAGCATGCGCACATATGTACCTTACCTCATATCTTCGGTGAAGCTACAATTGCTACAGTTCATGAAGACCTCTGATGGTAAGAATCATCTTTAATAATCTCTAAAATCTTAAACTTGAAAGACAGCTGTTTAGGAACAAAGTAGCTCATTTTTAAAAGCAACTGTCCTCTTGCCACTGCACCAGATGAAGAGGTGAAGACTTCCATTGACTATTTTCTTTACTATTCCTTGAATTTGAATAGTTACTATGTCTTTCCTGCCTCAGCTCCAAAATAATAAACATGTGAATATTTTAAAGGAATGCAATGATTTGATATTTCTTCACCCTTACATGTAGTTCAAAAAATCGCACAACAGGATGTCTGTCTCTAAAGCTTTCAAATTAGATGTTACAATAATGGTCTAAGTATGCATCATAATCTTCCTTGAATATGTAATGTCCGTGACTGCTACGCATACACTTGTGCATTCACAATACATTCTGTACTTCAGCTGAAAGGGCCTTTGACTGAGTTGCATATGGGCTGTCACTGAAGTATCTACACAATGCAACCTTTTTAAAAAATATTTAATATTTATTAGTACATGTGTGAAATGCATAATGATAACATTCATTGCAGGGAACCAGTATATGGACATAACATATCTCAATTGCATTTCTCCTTCCTTCCAATATCAGATACATTTAATTATATGTAATTATTAATTATCTATAAAACCAGACTAAAAGGCCAATAAATGGATAAAACATGCAAGATTAATATACTGAATTAAAGTATACATGTATATACATTTTCCATGCAAGATTATAATAAGATTTTTCTCACTTTATTTATCACTGTAATACAACACCTTTAACTCCTTTGTGAAGATGCCTACAATGGGAATAGCTGGGTAAATCTGTCAGGAATCTCCGTACTGAATCCACAGTGGCTGTACTGGTTTACATTTCCACTAACAACATGGAACAGTGCCTTTTTCCCCGGCAACCTCACAAACACCCAATATTATGAATCAACAACATTTGACATCCAGAAAACAAACATGATATTTACCAATCTGCATGCGAGATGATTCTTGAAAGCACTAAAGTAGCAAATGCAGCATTCAATAAGGCTGTGGAGGAAATGGATAAGTGGTGAAAGTGAGGATTTAGATGATGACCAATTTAAAAAGCACAGAGGATGGTATTGTTCTCAGGCTGAAACCCAAGCAATTATATGGTCATATTATCCAAGGTCAGCAAAATGTAAAACCCTGCTCAGCTAGGATTTTAAACAAATGCTACACCAATCAATTGTGAGGAATACACAGTGAATAACTGTCTATAAACAGAACTGCACCTTAAAGAAGTTTACGTGTTGATACACTGTCGCAAGTGTCCGGGTCAAAGGTTCACAAGAAGACAACCGTAAACCTACTCTCAGTCCTTGTGATGACTTCATAGGGTATCTGGAGTATTAAGAAGTGATGCAAAACAGTTTTAGAACATAGCGGTCAATTTCCCCCGTGGAGAGCACGGCTCATAATTAAGATGTTGATATCTGTACAGTGCCCTGCAGATTGCTTTTGTGACATGTGTGGTGGATTCATGTCAGACTGGCTGCCATCAGCATCTGGAACTCTTCCATCCCCAGAAAAGTTTCCCTCATGCACTGCTTTACCGTCATGCACATCCCAACGTTTTCAGTGTTCCTAACAGCTGGCAGCTACTAATTGGTTTAGATCTTTGTATGTTTGTAATTTGGGGACTATAAGAGGAATCCTAAGAGTTGTGACTCTTTTGACTTTTTCTTCTCTTAGCATAATGTGCTTGAAATTCTCCCAAAGTCCCACGTGTATCAGCAGTCATTCGTCAGCCCTGCTGAGTCACATTCTGTGGTAGGGATGTACCATGTTTTATGCAACTGTTCACAGTTGCATACATTTTAGTAGGTTTGAGTTTGCACGTGTAAAAATCAAAGCAGATATGCACAGTCCTTTATGGTTTTAATGTGGTTATACATTTTCATTTCTCTGTACTACACACTAGCAATTGCTGATTATATATTATGTGAGGAATAAAATTTTCTTGATAAAATGCCAAACCGTTTCTCCAAATGGCTTTATAACTTTATGTTCCCACTAATCACATGTGAGTGATAGTTTCTCTTCATTCCCACCTGCATTTAGCACTCTCTTTGTATTTTTTGGATATTTTGATACATGAGCAGTATTACAACATTGAGGTTTCAGTTTGCTTTTCTACTGCTATTTATGTTGAAATTTTTCATGTATTAATTTGATACCCATATATCTTCTTCAGTGAAATATCTCTTCCTATCTTGTGCATTTCCTAATTAATGTTCAGTTCTAAAAATACAACCAGACTAACAGACCAATAAACAGATAAAACATACAACATTATTATTCTAAATTAAAGTATACAAGTAATTTTTTAGACATGTAGTTTTCAAAGACATTCTCCAAATCTATGGGACTTTTTCTGTTTTGTTTTTGTTTACTCCACTGAGCAAAAGTTTTAAATTTTGATTATGGCCAGTTTGTCCTATATATATATATATATTGTAGATTATCCTTTTGATATAATATTTATGAGCTCTTCAGCATGCTTTCTATTCTTTAAACTTTTTTCTACTGTCTTCTCAAATATTTTTATAGAATTATGGTTTCCACATGTATATATGTCCATACACATACAATATATTTTATTTTAATGTTTGTGCCTGTCCTGAGATTTAGATGGAAAGATGGATTTGGTTATTTGCTCTAGGCATGCATGCACAGCCATAGGCACGGGTAAAACACCCTTTGTTCAAAAGTCATCTTTCCCACTCTTAGTTGTTGGCAGCTTTATCCAAAATGCCTGAGCACATTTGTGTTGATTTTTTTTTTTTGCCTTTCACATTTTATCCTATTGATCTATGTGTTTTTCTCTCTACTAATACCACTTTCCTGATTCCTCTAGTTTTATAGTGAGCCTTCAAATGAGAAGCTATTTCTCCAACTTTATTCTTACTTTTCTCCAAATAGTTTGAGTTCATCTGTCTCTTGAATTTTCACATAAAGTTTCCAGTTAGCTTTTCTACGTAACCAACAACGCGTCCTTGGAGATATACTTAAAGGTGTTAAATCTGTATGTTAATTGGGGTTTATGTTACAAGTTAATTTTGAGACTTTTAGTTGATATACACAAAATCAATATCTGTTTACTTAGAACTTAATTCTTTAATACATTGCATTTTTAGCATAAAAATACATAATGTTTTGCTAAATTGCCAACCAATTAAAAATGTGCAAAATACATGTGAAGATACTTCAGTAAAACAGGTGTACAGAACGGCAAATACGTATTCAGTACGATGCACATTAGTCATTTTTTAAAAGTGTGGGATTCTAACAGCAATAATACACCCCAGCACACATCTTTGAATAAAAGAATGCATGTTCACAGGAGACAGGGATGAAATGTGAGGTGCAATTTTGGCAGTTGCTCTGTTTCAGGTTCTCTGATTTCCTGAATCTGCTCTTTGTGGTGGAATATAAACTCAGGGAACCTTGTTTGTCAGTCACTGTTCTTTAAATACTCCTGATGTTTTTTGCTGTCTCTCCTTTTCCTCTAGCATTTTCATTACATGTGTGGTGAGACCTTCATAGCTGCTGTCCTACTCTCCGTGGCTATTTCGGTTTTCAAGTTTTCATTTGTTCTCATTGCTTTCTGAGTTTCGTTTTCAGTCTCTCTAGCCCCGGGAACATGCCCACCTTGTGTCCTGGGTGTTCATCAGCCCAGGCTGTGACAGTTTTCACTTTTGTTACAGTGCTTCCGGCCTCTTGTGTCACCTTGGTGTTCTCAGCATTTCCATGTCTCTGTGTACACTGTGTTTGATCTGCTTTGTCCTGCAGCATCCCAGCACCTTAATCATGTTTGCTCTAAATTCCCACTCTGACAATTTAAACAGACCTGACAACTGCTTTAGCTATAAAACAGTAATTCTACAAGTAAAAGATGTTTATATTAATGGCACATTTGCATAACTGGGTGGCATTTTCTCATAATGCCTTTGGCTAAAGAGAATTTGGAAGATTCTCCAGGGCTTTTCTATCTTCTTTGACTCATTTTAAGAAAACCTTGATGGTCTTGTTGTGGTAAGAAAACTCACAAGGGTGTAGTATTATTTTCCCATCTATGGGAAATTATTGTCCATCTATCCCCTTAGTTGCCATTATTTATTTAGGAAATAAAAAGCACCATCAATTATTTCTTAATTTGTGTGCTTTAGTAGGCAGCAATCATAACCAGTAATGATGCTGCTTTATTAGGCAATAATCATTAGTTGTTTAG